>JAJIBD010010678.1:0-15245 GCA_021461705.1 Cryptotis parvus | reverse complement strand
GACGGTAGAGCTATGCTGGTATCACGGAATCACTTGCCACTGAAAAAGGCTCAGAACACCCAGTGGACTTGTATTCCTATTTTATTTCGTTTTATTTTATTTTTGCTATTTTGGTGGCTACACATGGGTGCTTAGGGCTAACTCCTGGTTCTGTGCTCAGGGATCACCTGTGTCATGCCTATCTTGCATGCAGTGCCTGGGCTGGAATCCAGGTTGGCTACATGCAAGACAGTGCCCTACACCTGTATTATCTCCGATCCCAGTTTATTTAGACTTAATCTGGTTTTTTTTTGGGGGTATACATTTGTCTATATAGAACTGTCTCTTGTTCTGCATCAATGATTAAACCACAACTCTTTAACTGAACTTAATTATTATCATGACTAAGAGACTGATTCTATGGAAATAACTGGAAAAATCAACTCCTGAGTTATGAAAGTTATCAAGAATGTGGGATTGGGGTCGGGCGATAGTCCAGCATGTAGAGCATTTGCCTTGCACGCTGGCCAACCTGGGTTCAATCCCCAGCATTCCACATGGTCACCCGAGCACCGCCAGGAGTAATTCCTGAGTGCAGAGCCAGGAGTAACCCCTGAGCATTGCTAGGTGTGACCCAAAAAGAAAAAAAAAAGAATGTGGGATTGTAAATAAACAAAATCTTTACTATTCCCAAATAGTTCATGGATAAATGGGGGAATGGTATGGGAAGGTTCTGTATGGAGAATGGAAATTACCTTTACAGGGTATTTTCCTACTAGTTTGCTCTATTCTACCATTCCCCCCTGTGACGGACCCTCTACGGAAAACAGACAATTCATACAGGAAATGGCCAGTTCTACATAGCACCCCAGTTCACACAAGATTATAAAATAAATAATTGACCACTGGGATGAAACTAACATTACAGCGGAAACACAGACCACCACATCACAACAAATATAGTACTATTTGGAGGTGAATAAAACTGATGAGAAAAACCAATTTCTTAACTCATTAGTTGAAATGTATTCCTTATTGGAATTCATTTGAGACTAGGAAAGAATGGAAATCCCATTTTTCCCACTGAGAGGAAAAACAGCCTCCTCTATGCACCCTATGCAAAGAGACAAAGCATTTTTTCTCGTATCATGGACCACCTGCATCCCAAATTCTCACATGGCCCCAAACCAGAAGGAGGCTCCAGAAAGTTTCTTTCTTTTTTTTTTTTCAGAAAAGTTTCAACATGGCAGTTTCCATGTGGCAATTTAGTCCAATAATGGGAGTCTTGACCGTGGGGAATTATGGTGAGGAAGCATTGGACACAGAAGCATTAGCGCTTGCCGGCTCATGTGCCCGCTTCCCTGCGCTCTCATTCTTTCCTAGTCTTTGCCCTGTATTTAAATCCTAAGAAATGCTCTCATGCCTGGGGATCTGATCTTGAGCTAGTTTCCTTTGTTCAACACGGTCACCCATTTATACTCACTGACTTTGGCACAAGAACCGTTCCTTCTCTATCATTTATACTGAAAAGACAAAAATCCAGTGATGGTTTTTGAATGCATAATGTTCCCAGCTAGGTTCCCAAACCTAGCTGGGAACCTGAAAACACAAGCAAACAAACCAGATGTGTAGATCAGTGTAGTAACTGACCAAGCTCTGTATACTCTCCCTAAAGCCTGGGGAAATACCAAAATGCAGCAATTCATTTTAGAGCAAGAAGTTTGGGCCGGAGCGATAGCACAGCAGGGAGGCATTCGCTTTGCACATGGCTGACCTGGGTTTGATCCTCAGCATCTCATATGGTACCCTGAGCACTACCAGGAGTAATTCCTGAGTGCAGAGCCAGGAGTAACCCCTGAGCATCACTGGGTGTGACTCAATAAAGCCCCCAAAAAAAAAAAAAAAAAAAAGAAATACGAAGTTTGGGAACCATAATAGGGAGGCACTAATTGGCAGTCTCCTGTTTCTGCTCCAGGTGGAGCTCTGTCCTTTCTTGGGTTCTGCTGTCTCAGAGTTCCCAGGACTACGAAAAAGGCTGGATGTGCCTTCCCTGGGGCCTTGGAGAGGGATAGACTTGTCACTTGTCTTCCCGTTGTTCATTGATTTGCTTGAGTGGGGCCCCATTAACCTCTCCATTCATGGGGAATGAGGTCCATAATTGTTACTGTTTTTGGCGTGTCGAATACACCACGGGTAGCTTGCCAGGCTCTGCCGTGGCTCTGGGTTCATCCCAGGGGGTCCAGTCTTTTTTCTATGCAGAACCCTGGTTGTAGACAAGCCTGTCTCCTGTCTGCCAATGCAGCTGGGCACCGCAGCCACACCTGCAACATTTAGAGGGTCTTCTTACACAAGAGCAAAAACTAGAATCTCAGCAAACCTCTAGTCGGCAAACTTTCTTTCTTTCCCTTTTCTGAAATATCCCAGGTGGTCTGTGGTAAACAATCCAAGAAGGGCAATTCACCATGTTCTAGAACTGCCCTTTTACTCTCCACTTTTAGCTCCAAGTGCTAAAATCAGTGTGTGGTGTAGGGCCGGCCAGGCTGATGGGAGAGAAATGGAGCGGCCCTGCTCCAGGCAACCCTGCCAGCATCTTCTCATTTTACAGACAGTAGAATCAGCCCCGAGATTCTGGGGAAATTGCCCAAGAGGCAAACTAGTAAAGGTGCAATTGTTTAGGGTGCAAACCCATCACGGTGCAAACTGGAGCAGCCCCGAGTCTCTGGGACAGCCTCCCAGGCACACTGCCATTGCTCTGCAGTCCTAGGCTGCCACCCTGTGGAGGGACGAGGAGTGAAGGTTGGCCCTCACACAGATAGTGGCGCTGTTTTTGTTTTATCTTTCTGGGTCACACCCACCAATGCTCAGGGGTTACTCCTGGCTCTTCGCTCAGGAATTACTCCTAGTGGTGCTCAGGGGACCATATGGGATGCCGGGGACCGAATCCAGGTTGGCCACGTGCAAGGCAAACGCCCTACCTGCTGTGCTATCGCCCCGCCCGGGGCGCTGTTTCAAGGGATGAACCCAGTGGGGTGGAGAGTGGGGATCCAGGGGTGGAAGGTCATCAGCTCATATGGACACAGGTGTGGGGTGGAAGGGGAGCCCCCTGTCCGCCAGAGAACACGGAGTCTCAGTGACGTGTGTAGGGGGGGCTGACGCAGCCCTGGGAGGGCTGATGAGCAAGACTGAAGCACTTTGAGTCCCGGAAAGAGATGAGAGGCGTTACTCCACCGGTTTGGAACCGATTTTTTTTTTTTTTTTCTTTTGGGCCATACCCGGCGATGCTCAGGGTTTACTCCTGGCTCTGCACTCAGGAATTACTCCTGGCGGTGCTCGGGGGACCATATGGGATGCCGGGGATCGAACTCAGGCCGGCACAGGCCGGCCTCGTGCAAGGCAAACGCCCTACCCGCTGAGCTATCGCTCCGACCCTGGAACCGATTTTTAAAAAATATTTTATTATACCACCGTGAGATACACAATTACAGAGATGTTCATAAGATGTTCATGTTTGGGTTTCAGTCATACAGTGTTCCAGCACCCATCCCTCCACCAGTGCCCATTTCCCACCACCAATGTCCCGATTCCCTCCCCTCCCCTGTCTGCCTCTATGGCAGGTTCTTTATTTCTTTCTCTTTTCGCTATCTCTCTCTTTCCTTCCCTTCCACATTATGGATTACAATACATACATTAAAATGATGCCATGTGTATCTTTTTGCCTGTATTTAATGCTCAGTTCTAGGTTGGTATTAGCACTATCGACAATTACTGGCACACTGTTCCATTCTCTGTCTTACCTAGCCTCTGATTCCCACACGTTTGTGATAATTTCCACCTTTGACAAGACTTCCTGATCCACGCTCACCAGATCTTGGATACTGGTATCATAATATGTGCATATTTATTTATTTATTTACTTATTTTTATTGCTTTTTTGAGTCACACCTGGCGACGCTCAGGGGTTACTCCTGGCTCTTTGCTCAGGAATTACTCCTGGCGGTGCTCAGGGGACCATTGGGATGCCGGGTCGGCCGCGTGCAAGGCAAACCCCCTACCGCGTGGGCTATTGCTTCGCCCCTATACTTATGTCATGCAAATAAATGCAGTCATTCTGTATCTGTCTCTCTCCTTCTGGCTAATTTCACTCAACATGATCCTCTCCATGTCCATCCATTCATAGGCAAATTTCATAACTTTATTTTTCCTAACAGCTGCATAGTATTCCATTGTATAGATGTACCAAAGCTTCTTTATCCAGTCATCGATTCTAGGGCACTCTGGTTGTTTCCAGATTCTGGCTAGTGTGAATAATGCTGCTATGAACATAAAAGTAGGGATGGTGTTTCCACTGTGTATTTTGGAAACCCAGGGTATATTCCCAGGAGAAGTATGGCTGGGTCAAATGGGAGATCAATTTGGAGGAATGTCCATATTGTTTTCCAGAAAGGCTGTACCAGTCGACATACCCATCAACAATGGATGAGTGTCCCCTTTTCTCTGCATCCACACCAACACTTGTTGTTCTTGCTCTTTTGGATATGTGCCAGTCTCTGTGGTGTAAAATGATATCTTATTGGTGTTTTGATTTGCATCTCTTTGATGATTAATGATGATGAGTATTTTTTTCATATGTCTTTTGGCCATTCGAATTTCTTCCCTTGTTGAAGTTTCTGTTCATTTCTTCTCCCCATTGTTTGATGGGGATGGTTTTTGCTTCTTGTAAAGTTCTACCAGTGCCTTTTTAGATCCTGGATATTAACCCCTTGTCAGATGGGTATTGGGTGAATATTCTTTCCCATTCTGTGGACTGTCCTTGTATTTTGGTCACTGTTTCTTTTGAGGTGCAGAAGCTTTTTAGTTTCATGTAGTCCCATATGTTTATCTTTTCTTCTGGTTGCTTTATTAGTGGTGTTTCACCTTTGAAGATGCCTTTAGCTTCTATGTCATGGAGGGTTTTTCCTATCTTTTCTTCAATGTACTTTATGGATTCAAGTCTGATATTAAGATCTTTAATCCATTTTGATCTGATTTTTGTGCATGGTGTAAGAAAAATTCATTTTTTCACATGTAGCTGCCCTGTTTTCCCAACACCACTTGTTGAAGAGGCTTTCCTTACTCCATTTTTGGCCTCTTTGCACCTTTATCAAAGATTAAATGATCATGTGTTTGAGGTTGGGTGTCAGGATACTCAATTCTACTCCATAGGTCCACAGGTCTGTTTTTATTCCAATACCATGCTGTTTTAATTACTACTGCCTTGTAGTAAAGTTTGAAGTTGGGAAAGGTGATGCCTCCCATCTTCTTTTTCCCGAGGATTGCTTTAGCTATCCGTGGGTGTTGTATTGGAACCGATTTTGTTTGATCTAATTTTGGAGTTCCTCTCTTCTTTTCCTTACAATAATAAATTTTGATGCAGGAGCCATAGTACAGTGGGTATGGCTTTTGGATTCCCAGCATCCCATACGATCCCCACAGCATCGCCAGGGTGCTGAGAGAGGAGTATTGCTGGATGTGACCCAAAAAGAAAAACAAACAAACAAAAAACAACAACAACAACAATAATTTTTTTTATCAAGGTGAAGATTTACAAAGTTATTCATAGTGAGTCTCAGGTCCACAATGTTCCAGCATGGGTCCCAGCACCCAGTGTCCACTTCCCTTCCCCAGTGTCTCCAGATTCCCTCCCACCTTCCAGCCTGCCACCTGCAAGACATTTAATTTTATTTATTTTATTTTATTTTATTTTATTTATTTAAAAATTTTTATATCACTGTGAGATGAACAATTACAAAGACATATGGGTTTTAGTCATACAGTGTTCTAGCACCCATTCCTCCACCAGTGCCCACTTCCCACCACCAATGTCCTCTAATTTCCTCCCCCTCCCCAGCCTGTCTCTATGTGGCAGGCACTTACCTCCTCTCTCTCTCTCTCTCTCTCTCTCTCTCTCCCCCTTCTCTTACACATTGTGTCTTGCAATAGAGGTTACCATATATATATATATGTATACCATATATATATACCATATATATATATATATATATATATATATATATATATATTCCTTTGCCTACATTCAATGCTCAGTTCTAGGATAGTATTATCATTTCCATCAATTCCTAGTACACTGTTCCTTTCTCCGTCTTACCTAACCTCTGACTCCCACAAACTTACATTAGATTCCGCCCTTGACAAGACCTCCTGATCCATGTTTTGTCTGGCCTTGGATATTGTATCATGCTATTTTTTTATATCTCACAAATAAATGCAGCCATTCTGTATCTGTCTTTTACCCTCTGGCTAATTTCACTCAGCATGATCCTCTCCCAAGTCCGTCCATTTATAGGCAAAATCTCATAACTTTGTTTTTTCCTAACAGCTGCATAGTATTCCATGTGTAGATGTACCACAGGTTTTTTTTAATCCAGTCTGTTCTCGGGCACTCTGGTTGTTTCCAGATTCTGGCTATTGTGAATAGTGCTGCTATGAACATAGAAGTGTAGATGGTGGTTCTGCTGTGTGTTTCCCAGGAGTGGTATGGCTGGGTCAAATGGGAGCTCAATTTCTAGTTTTTTGGAGGACTGTCCATATTGTTTTCCAAAAAGACTGTACCAGTCGATAATCCCACCAACAATGGATGAGAGTCCCTTTTCCCCCCATCCATGACAGCACTTGTTCATGCTCTTTTGGATATGTGCCAGTCTCTGTGGTATGAGATAACATCTCATTGTTGTTTTGATTTGCATCTCCCTGATTATTAGTGATGATGAGCATTTTTTTCATATGCCTTTTGGCCATTTGAATTTCTTCCTTGTCAAAGCTTCTGTTCATTTCTTCTCTCCATTTTTTTGATGGGGTTGGCTGTTTTCTTTTGTAAAGTTCTACCAGTGCCTGATATATCCTGGATATTAACCCCTTATCAGATGGGTATTGGGTGAATATTCTTTCCCACTCTGTGGTCTGCCTTTGTTTCTTGGTCACCATTTCTTTTGAGGTGAAGAAGCTTTTTAGTTTCATGTAGATCCATATGTTTTCTTTGCTTCCAATTGCTTTGTTAGTGGTGTTTCATCTTTGAAGATGACAGGCACATTTTAGAGTCGGGCTGTTGGACAAGACTGTATGTTAGACATAGGCAAGGACCTCACCCAATTATGTTCCTGAGGCCCCTGGCCCTGCTCTGCTCCCTCCTGCCCACTTCTTCCTTCCCCTCAATTTCTTTCCTTCCCTTGCTCTCTCATATTTAGAATCTAGATAATCTTTGATATCTCCCATTTCCTCCTCCTGTTACTCTGTATATCACAGATAGTGAGCTGAGTTTCCTTTTCGGCTCTGTGCAAACTTCTTTCTCCAATAAAACTATTAAAGTTAAAAAATTAAGAACACACTTTGGATTGAAGATAGATAGATTGTTGAATTCCCAAGAGGGCAAATCTGCCCCTCCATGAGTGGATACTGGATCACTCATTTTCACTTGAGTAAGAAATAGCCCACCCCGTCCTTCCCTGAGATCTGAAAACTGAGGAAGGTGCAGGGTCAGTGCAAGGTACTGGGCATAACTGGTGCTGGACTCCATTTCTCCATGGTCAGTCCTGGGAGCCTGGACATTGCAGAAAGTGTTGGTGGGGTAAGACCCTTACCCTGGGTTGCTGTAAGAGCTGTAAGAACTCTTGCATGCTAGGCTTGGGCTCAGAAATCTCCACAGTTACCACGCCTAGCAGTGGAGCGGAAGGTGGGGGTGCCCAGGGCAACCAGGCAGGTGGGATGGGCAGGAGAGGACAGGCTGGGGCTCTGAATGCATCGATCTCTGCCCAGCACCATTCCCAGCCCTCTGGGCAGTCAACCTACCTGCCAGGACCATTCCCAGGGCTACCCCCACATGCACAACCCTCGACCCCAGTAGGAATCGGGTCTTGCATATGGGGTTCCAGGCCAGGATGACCCCAGAGCAGACATGCTAGGCAGGTAGCCGCAGAGCTTGAAGGCATTGATTTCTTTGATCCTGATATCTCTCCCTGAACTGTGGTTGAACTTTGAGAGTCCAGTGTGGAGCCTTTTCTGGGAGTAGATGAGTAGATGGAGGCCATTGACCCCGGGCATCACTGGCCAACACTGAGGGGTCCCATGTATTAGCAGCTTAAGCCCCCAACAGAAGCACTATTCTCCTTGCTATATGGGGAAACTGAGGTTGATGGGACCATGTTGCAGGACTCCTAAGGGCCGCTGCATTTGCTCTGGATTGCCTCCCGCAAATCACTCCGTAGATAAGGGGGTAGTCTAAATGTGGCAGTTTATTCAACCATGTATGCTGTACTAGCTGGTATAAATATTCTCCCATGCTATCACAATCATCGTGGGACTAGCTAGATCTTACCAGCATATTAGCCTGGCCACGTAGGACACCTAAGTAATTAGACCAGAGAGAAATGCTGTTTGCTTCCAAACAAACAAGCGTGGCTCCCTGATAAAATATAAAACTACAATGAAGTAGAGGAGACTTGTGAAGGCTTGGAGAAATATTTAACTGGCATTGGTGTTGATCTTTGGTACAGTGACATGCCATCTCAGAAACCCCCTTCTCTACATTTCAAAGGCATTCCAGGCTCAAAACATTAGCACAGTAAAGGCCCTAGGTGAGATGCAGGGAGGGATTACCTAAGGGCATTGGACCCTCCCTGCTTTCCATAACAATGGGAGGAAGGTCTGAGTTGCGGGGTGGGGGGTGGGGGTGGGGGGGGGGGGGTATAAACTAGCCGGTTCCCGCCTCCCGGTCTTCTTCCCTGTGGAATCTCGCCTTGTGAGCGTTTGTTCCTTGGAAGTTTTACACGTGGTGGTCGCCATCTTGGCCTACACGTGGCTGGGGTTCTAGCCTGGAATCCTAAGCATCGGGTTTTTCCTTTTGCTGATTTGTATGCCTGAACCTGTGATAAGTAAAGCCTTTAAAACTGCATCGGATTCCTGAGTGTTCATCCATTCCTCGCCGGCCGGAGGTAGAAGGGAACTCGCTTCCCGGCACTGTCGGGACCCACGGAGCGCCCCGACATTTGGCGTCCCTGGGTGGGCACGAACCACCAACCTTTCGCGGCTGAACGTCACTTTCAAGAAGATATGCAAACTCAAAAACAGTCAATTCACCTATCTGGGTGAAAATTGATGATAAATGGATTGCAGGTCACCTCCTCATTCGTGGAAGAGGCTATGCTTTCATTTCTACATACGATAACCCTGCCAAGAAACTCTGGGTTCCTCTGCGACTTGTTAAGACTAGAATTCTCCAAGAATCAGAAAACAACTAATTCTTTCAATATAAAGTCTTAAATTTTAAATTGCAAGTTGCTGTTTAAACTTCCTGGATTGGTTCATTTTAATAATAATCTTGTTTTGAAGTCTGTAATCATGGTTCATGTCTAATATCTTGCCTTACAGCCTAAATATTTTCTTTCTTACAAAAAAAAGGGTGGAAAAATGGGTGGACTCTGAATATAGTGCTCATTACAAAAATGTTTGCTAAATCAATGAAAAATTGTTTTCTAATGATTCTGTTCACAGGATAAGATATTGGAATCCAGTAAACTTGCGCTACAGTGCTCAATACTCCGAGCCTCCTAAAACAGTGCTCGCTAAAAATTTAATAATTTGCAAAACTAATTTTTCCCAATGCTCTATTCACAGGAAAAGACACTTTCTCACCATCATTTGCCGGCTTTATATTCATGAAGCTCTTGACTCGTTACCATTTATCACCCTAAATGGGTCACATACACAGCTGTAAGATATTGATCGATCAAATGTATGTGTGCGTGTGTGCATGGTGGCCACCATTATGTTTGTGATTAATGTTGTATCTATGTTATGTCTCAACTACTACCTTCTCAATTTCTGACCACTACAAACCTCTATTACATTCATCAACTCCACTGCTGATCCACTAGATTTATCAATCTTAAAATCATCAATTCTCATACTTATTTCCCTGCTCCACCCATGTTGGAGCTTCTTTATATTCTTCTCTCTATCCCAAACTTTGTCCCTACAAAGCCTTAAAATCTCTACTTGTGATTAACCTCGGAAAGTGTTTTTTGTCTCGCCTAAGCTACAGGTACAGTTACCGGTGCCAATGTTCCTTGCTGAAGAAGCCCTGCAAGACGCCCACACCGATGTTCCAGACACCTGCTCCAGCGCTCAAGACTCCTGTTCCAGAGTTCAAGATATCACACCGATGTTCGGACACCTGTTCCAGCGCTCAAGACTCCTGTTCCAGAATTCGAGATATTTGTTCCAGTGTTCCTGAAACCCGATCCAGTGTTCCTGACAACTCAACGAGTTCCTGATCGCTGCTCTCCAGAGACTCATACTCATATGATCACCGCTATTGCTGTTCCAGTAGCCCCACAGACTTTACATAAAATATAGCAAATTATGAACAGTGCAAACTATAGTCCGTTATAATCAGACAGCTAAAAACACTTTGTCTTGAACTTTGCTTTGGGTCCAAAAACAAGTTAGGATCCTAAAGTAACATGTATTATCATTTTGTAATTGGAATTGTTTTTTCTTATCTTAATTTTCTGTACATTACTAAATATTTCTTACCTTTTCAATTTTTATTAGTAAACTAATCAGGGGAGTTGTTGCAGGACTCCTAAGGGTCGCTGCATTTGCTCTGGATTGCCTCCCGCAAATCACTCCGTAGATAAGGGGTAGTCTAAATGTGGCAGTTTATTCAACCATGTATGCTGTACTAGCTGGTATAAATATTCTCCCATGCTATCACAATCATCGTGGGACTAGCTAGATCTTACCAGCATATTAGCCTGGCCACGTAGGACACCTAATTAGACCAGAGAGAAATGCTGTTTGCTTCCAAACAAACAAGCATGGCTCCCTGATAAAATATAAAACTACAATGAAGTAGAGGAGACTTGTGAAGGCTTGGAGAAATATTTAACTGGCATTGGTGTTGATCTTTGGTACAGTGACATGCCATCTCAGAAACCCCCTTCTCTACATTTCAAAGGCATTCCAGGCTCAAAACATTAGCACAGTAAAGGCCCTAGGTGAGATGCAGGGAGGGATTACCTAAGGGCATTGGACCCTCCCCTGCTTTCCATAACAATGGGAGGAAGGTCTGAGTTGCGGGGTGGGGAGGTGGGGGTGGGGGTGGGGGGGTATAAACTAGCCGGTTCCCGCTCTCCCGGTCTTCTTCCCTGTAGAATCTCGCCTTGTGAGCGTTTATTCCCCTTGGAAGTTTTTACACGTGGTGGTCGCCATCTTGGCCTACACGTGGCTGGGGTTCTAGCCTGGAATCCTAAGCATCGGGTTTTTCCTTTTGCTGATTTGTATGCCTGAACCTGTGATAAGTAAAGCCTTTAAAACTGCATCGGATTCCTGAGTGTTCATCCATTCCGCCGGCTTCGGAGGTAGAAGGTAACTCGCTTCCCGGCACTGTCTGGGGACCCGCGGAGCGCCCGACAGGACCAGTCATGGTGGAGGCCAGGCGCTAAACTAGTGACAGAGGTCACTAATCACAGGAAAGGCCATTCACATGGAAAGGCCAGACTATGAGTCCAGTGGTCTTGGAGAGACAGTTGTGACCTTCACCTACAGACGTGACCCCATGACTAGAAAGGCATCCCTGGGTCTTCTTGTCCTAGCTGGAGGAAACTAGTTGGGGAAACATTTCACTAGAGAAGGCACCGGAAGGGAAGCCGGAGTGCACAGACTCAGGTCAGAGGACCATGGGCACCCGGAGCACGGCACCCTGCAGTTGGTGTCCTTCTCATGACCCCACTTCCCACTTTCTCACCCAGCCTCTTGGACGCCGGTGAGTGGCCCCTTACTCTGGATTTGGGGGGCAGAGGCAGGTCGCTGAGGCCCTCGCTCTGACAAGCGTATCTCGGGAGGTGTTGGCCTCGGTTCTGAGGAGCTGCTAAACTCCCTCCAGTCTGATACTCAGTTCTGCGCCGCTTTTGAGACGCAACAGAAGCACTTTTATCCCTTACTGCTATGCTCTTCTTTGCTCCTTTTCATCATAAACAAGTTCTCAAAGTAAAAAATATGAACACTCTCTTTCCTAGGGTATTTCCACGTTAAAGCATAACTTATCAGAGGTTTGGGGCGGAACGGAGAGATAGTACAGTGGATAAGGCATTTGCCTTGCATGTGATTGAGCTGGGTTCAATCTCTGCCACAGCAAAGGGTCCCCCGAGCCCTGCAGGAGTGATCCTTGAGCACCGCCTGTATGGCCCCCAAACCAGCAACCAAAAAAAAAAAAAATCCCAGGGTTTATGCTTGGCTCCTTCCCACAATGAGATGTCAAAAAAAAAAAAAAAGGGTAAGGGGTGGAAGGAGAGAACATGGTCCACAGAAGTATTTCATACCCTCAAATACTGCAAATTCAGGAGCGATTTCACCCGCTGGTGTATAAAGTGGGGGGACCCCGCTCCACCGGACAGCTGCTGCCTTCACCATTCAGCACAGCTGTTCCGTCCCAGCAGAGGGCTGGTCAGTCTGTGTGTTTGCATGCAGGGGTCAGTACACTGCGTTTATCAGCTGTTGGTCCTGCCGAAGGCACTTCAAGGATTGGTCCCTGTGGTTTGGAACTATTCTGTTTATCTCGTCTTGGAATTTCCCCTGTGTAGACCAGCTTCCTCACCACCATAAACAACAACAGATACAGTAAACTGTATAATTAATTCCGAATCATGCACATTCGGAGTAGAGACAGATTCAAAAGAGGTTGCTTGCCCCGCAACATGGTGAGGCAGGTGCACTGCCAGTCATGCCAGTTTAGTAGGAAGAGCTGGCAGATTGCGGAGAACTCGGAAGGCGTGGGGCTCGCGGGGAACTGGGTGCGCCGAGTTCTGGGCTCCTTCTCCACCAGGTGCGCCCGGGTCTCCCTCCCTTTCTCAACACCAGCCCAGACTTTGCCGGAAGTGCTGCCGGGGAGGCCCGGAGCGTTGGGCCCGCCCCTGTTCCTCTTTCTGCCGCAATAAAGGCGGCAGCTCCCGGGCAGAGCTCGCGGACCTCACTCCCCACCCTGCTCTACCCCCGCAGAAAAGCAGGTAAAGCAGCCGGGTGCTTGGGGAGCTGGAGCCCGTCCGAGGGGGACAGTCCTGCTTTCAGTCATCGCAGTGCGCGCTCAGCACCGCCCCCGCCTCCATGCCTAGCTTGGGAGGGTCGAGAAACCCCTCCTGGAGCGCTGGGGCTCCTGTCCCGACCCCCGGTCTCCCCAGGGTGCCACAGGGTCGCCTGTGCTCTGTCCTGGCTCCGGGCGGCCCTGGGCGACCAGGCTGGGGCGTGGCTGTTGCCAGAGGAAGATTTTTCCTTTCCGGGCTTCAAGCCTCGGCTCTGATCTGTGGCTGCGGCAAGTAAAAAGGAGTAGAGGCTAGGAGTCCTGGACAGCACTGACCACAACACGAAGAGTTCCGTTTCTTAGTCCCTGCAACCTCAACACGGAGCAGCCCTCGGCCTTCTGGGGAAACTGAGGGGACAGGCGCTTGACCGGATGTTGCAGGGTGGCTGCCAGCAGGAGTGACGGGGCCATTTGTCACCTCGCAGCAGCCCAGCTGCCCTGCAGACCCTGGGGCAGTGCTGGCCAAACTCTCCTAGGAGGCTCTGGGATCTCCGATACCCCAGACAGTAGCGACTGAATGTCAATCAGCCTGTCTGTCTGTGCTGGGGTCGGGGGGGGTGAGCAGGGTGGTGGGGCCTTCGGTTTCCTGGGTGGCCTCTGGCAGGCTGGGCAGCTCAGCCTCTGTTCTGTCCACAGCCTGGTGACCATGGAACCGCTGAGCACAGCCAACACCCTCTTCGCTGGACCTGTTCCGGGCCCTGAGCAAGGACGACCCTGCTGCCAACATCTTCTTCTCTCCCCTCAGTGTCTCCTCAGCGCTGGCCATGATCTTCCTGGGGCGCAGGGCGCACCGCCACAGCTGGCCAAGGTCAGACCACATGCAGTGGGGCTGCTCCCTGCTCTGTCCACATCGGGCTCCACGGGTGCCGGGCACTCTGCTGGGGGCCTTTCCCAGGTCCTCTGGGCTCCCAGCTCAGGCCAAGATTGTATGTCCAGAACAGGCTGGCATCAGGCTGGGACCAGCTCTGGGCACACTGTCTGAAACAGGCAGTGAGACCAGCTAGTTCCCTGTGCTTCGCCCTGTGGGTGGGTCTGGGGCAGCTTTCCTGAGTCAGGGCCTGCTCGGAACTGGGGCTTCCAGACCCCGCTTGCAGGTGAGGTTGTGCCTGTGTGTTGCCCCTGGGAAGGGTCATCCCAGCAGAGAGCTGCTGGCAGGGCCTGTAGATCCCACAGCTGCTGTGTGCTTGTTGCATCCTAAACTGGTGTCTGGCTCAGGTATGGCCCGGGAGCAGTGATGGCCAGACCCTGGGTAGTGTGGATTGACAGTCCTGTAGGGAGAGGTGATGCTCAGCTTTCTCTTTAGGTTTGCTCAGGGCTGACTCCCGGCTCTGTGCTCAGGGCTGACTCCGGCTCTGTGCTCAGGGCTGACTCCCGCTCTGTGCTCAGGGCTGACTTCTGGCTCTGTGTTCAGGACTGACTTTTGGCTCTGTGCTCAGGGCTGACTTCCGGCTCTGTGCTCAGGGCTTACTCCCGACTCTGTGCTCAGGGCTGACTCTGGCTCTGTGCTCAGGGCTGACTCCCAGCTCTGTGCTCAGAGCTGACTTCTGGCTCTGTGCTCAGGGCTGATTCCTGGCTCTGTGTTCAGGGCTGACTCCCGGCTCTGTGCTCAGGGCTGACTCTCCGCTCTGTGCTCAGGGCTGACTCTCCGCTCTGTGCTCAGGGCTGACTCCCAGCTCTGTGCTCAGGACTGACTCCCGGCTCTGTGCTCAGGGCTGATTCCCGGCTCTGTGCTCAGGGCTGACTCCCAGCTCTGTGTTCAGGAGTCACTCCTGGCTCTATGCTTCGGGGATGGTCTCTCCTGATTCTTGTTCAGGGATCCTACTCAGTGTTGAGGTTAGAAACAGCTGTGTGCAAGGCATCACCTTCTCCTACCTCCCACTGCCCCCCACCCATCCTCTCGTGGGCCCTGGTGGTAGTTGGTGGGGACACTTCTATGCTGGGCCAACTCCAGCTCTGACCTGGGGGCTCCGCTTCCCCTGACCCCTGGGAAGGCACAGCAGCAATGAAAGTCCCTGGAACATATCTGCTCACTCACTGTCCCCACCTGAAACTCCGTGTGGGGAGTCCAGCCCTGAGCTGAAGTTCATGAGTTTCTTCCTGCTGCAAAGCTTCTCCTGCTTTGATTTTCTTTCTTTTT
>JAJIBD010010677.1:0-47076 GCA_021461705.1 Cryptotis parvus | reverse complement strand
AGCCCCCATAAGTTAGGGATTACAGAGCGAGCCCCCCATAAGTTAGGGGTTACAGAGCGAGCCCCCATAAGTTAGGGGTTACAGAGTGAGCCCCCATTAGTTAGGGTTACAGAGTGAGCCCCCATTAGTTAGGGTTACGGAGCCAGACCCCATAAGTTAAGGGTTACAGAGCGAGCCCCATAAGTTAGGGGTTACAGAGTGAGCCCCCATTAGTTAGGGTTACAGAGAGAGCCCCCATTAGTTAGGGCTTCGGAGCCAGACCCCATAAGTTAGGGGTTACAGAGCAAGCCCCATAAGTTAGGGGTTACGGAGCCAGACCCCATAAGTTAAGGGGTTACAGAGCCGAGCCCCTAAGTTAGGGTTACAGAGCGAGCCCCCATTAGTTAGGGATAACCCTAACTAATGGATCCCGCACAGAGGGGTGAGGGTCCACCAGCCTCTGCACCTGTGCTGCAGCCCCGTCCTGCCTCCCTGGCGCTGTCTGCGCCCACATTTCTGCTCCAGAAGTCCTTGCCCAGACAGCAGTCAGCCGGTGCGGGTGCGCGGCTGGGGCTGCATGCGCCCGGACCCCTCCCGTCATCCCGCTGAGTCGGCTGCCTGGGCAGTCTGAGGCCACGCCTGAGCTGAGCCCCCTCACCTTGCGCAGGGTCCGGCTGGCTCTGCTGCCCCCTGACTCTGCCCGTCTCTGCAGGGAGGACGGGACAGTCGCTCGGGATCCCCCATGGCTCGACGCTGAAGACCACCCTGTACCCTTGCCCCACATCCCGCTCCCCGGCTTGTTAAGCCCCTCAGCCATCTAACTGGCCCTACCCTGACCCCCGCACCTGCAAGCACACGGGGCTCCGTCCTACTGACACCCCCACTGTTGAAGATGTGGCCACCCCGCCCCCCTCAGGTGGTCCCGCACCCTGACCCCCCGCCCCCCACGCCCGGCTGTGGGTGTCCTCGAGGACGCCCTGCGGACCCCAGCTTCCCGTGTCCCCCAGTCCCGCGCTTTCCTTCGCTACGGGCGGCGCAGACGTCACTGAGGGTTTGGTATGTGAGGCGCGGCGGGTGGGCAGCTGAGAGGCCGGGCGGGCGCGCACAGAGGGGCAGCGGGCTGGGCCGCCATGCCCAAGTGGAGGGTGAGTGAGAGGACGAGGAGCGAGACAGCCTGGAGCGGCACAGGCCCGTCTGGGACAGCGGGACAGCAAGGCCCGGGGCCTGCCCAGAGCCCAGCCGGGACATGGGGAGCCGCAGTGTTCGGCGGCGGCTGGGGGGCACTCGCCCATGGCAGGCACTAACCCGCAGAGAGTATCTGAGAGAATCGGTCCCACCCCAGCACCGGGACGGGCAGAGCAGAGCTGGTCTAATGCCGCTTCACCCCTAACTCACTGACAACCCCCCACCCCGTCATTCCCTGCCTCAGCCCAGGGCCCACCCCACTGCCCTTAGCCCAGCTCTAACACGTCCTAACACTGCCTGTTCGGGGTATCCGGACGTCCAGTAATCCGCAGCCTCCAGGAGGAGAGGCTGAGACACATGAAGAATATTTCAGAAAAAACCCTCCCGCCTGTCCGTGGCGGGACGTTGACTGACTGAGTGACCTCCCTGTGGGGGACACCCCCCCGTGCCTGCGACCGGGGAAAGGCACCATGTCCACGTGGGACCATAATAAACCGTTAATGGCACATCGTCTTCTGTGCATGGCCACTGGGAGACACATGGGCCCGAGCACTGGTGCCTGGGACACTCCGGACACGAGGGGGCTGCTTCCAGGTGCTTTCCGAGAGTTCACGGAGGGCCCAACCTGACTCTGTCTCCATGGCTGTGGACACCTGCGGTGCTCACTCCGTGGGAGAGGGTGGAAGAAGGTGGGAGGGTGAGAGGTCCCCCCACCCTGGCCCACGGCAGGACCTCAGGAACCTTCTAGACAGACGGTGGTCCAGAGCCCCAGGAGAGGCTGGTGAGGACTCCTTGGTGCTGGGTACCGCAAATGTTTCAGAAGTGGGGCTGAGAAGAGAACAAGGCTGAGGGGGGGGGGGAGCTGGTAGGAGAGAACAGGGTTGTGGGGAGAAGGGAGCAGAAAGGAGAGAAGGGCTGAGGGAGAACGAGGCTGAGGCAATTACTGGGTTAAACACAGAACGGAGCTGAGGATAATAGGACTGAGGAAAGGAATGGGGCTGAGGGGGAAAGGGGCTGAGGAGAGAATGGGGCTGAGGGCCAACAGGGCCGAGGGGAGAAGATGGAGGGGAGAACG
Source organism: Cryptotis parvus (assembly GCA_021461705.1). NCBI lineage: Eukaryota > Metazoa > Chordata > Mammalia > Eulipotyphla > Soricidae > Cryptotis > Cryptotis parvus. Next base: position 44,837 of record JAJIBD010010677.1, on the reverse strand, counting down.
AGGCTGAGGGTGAGAATCGGGCTGAGTGAAGAATGGGGCGAAGAAGAAGAATGGGGCTGAGGAGAGAAGGGAGCTGGGGGAACTGAACTGGGGGAGAGAATGAGGCTGAAAGGAAAATGAACTGAGGGGATAGAAAGGGAAGGATATCTGGCTGAGGGAAGAAGGAAACTGAGGGAGAACAGGGCTAAAGGGAAAAGGAAGTTGAGGGGGAGCGAACTGGGCTGAGGGGGAGAGAATACTGCTGAGGGCAAAATAGAGCTGAGGGGAGAAGATGGCTAAGAGGAGAGAATGGGGCTAAGGGAGAACCAGGTTAAGGGGAATAGGGCTTTGGGAAGAGAAAACCTGAGGTGAGAACTGGGCTGAGTGGAGAATGGGGCTGAGGAGAGAGAATGGGGCTGAGAAAGAATGGGGAAGAGGGAGAGAACGGGGCTGAGGGGACAAGGAGACTGAGGGGAACTGGACTGAGGAGATAACAGGGCTGACGGAACAAGGGCGCTAGGGGAGAGAATGGGGCTGAAGGAGAACAGGGCTGAGAGTAGAGAACTGGATTGGGGGGTAGAAAATGCTGCTGAGGGCAAAACAGAACTGGGGAGAACGTGGCTTAGAGGAGAAAAATGAGCTGAGGGAGAACAGGGCTGAGAGGAACAGTGCTTTGGGAGAACAAACCTGAGGTGCGAACTTGTCTGAGTGGAGAATGGGGCTGAGAAGAATGAATGGGCTGAAGGGAGAGAACAGGGCTGAGGGAACAAGAGCACTGGGGGAGAGAATGGGGTCGAGGTGAGAATAGGGCTGACAGATGAGATTGTGGCAAGAACTTGGCAGAGTGGAATGGGTTGAGGAGAGAATGGGGCTAAGAAAAAAACAGGGCAGATGGGGATAAGGGCTAAGGGAACTAGGCTGAGGAGAGAATAGGGCTGAATGGAGAGAATGGGGCTACGGGAAAGAATAGAGGCTGAGGGGAGAGAACAGGACTGAGGGGATTGTGCTAAGGGGGAGAACAGGACTGAGGGGAGTGAACGGGGCTGAGGGGACAGAAAGGGCTGAGAGGGAAAAGGGGGCTAAGGGAGAACAGGGCTGGAGATAATGACTCTGGGAACATCTGGGCTGGGTGGAGAATGGGGCTAAGGAAGGAGCTGAACAGGGCTGCGGAGGGAGAATGGGGCTGGGGAGAGAAGGGCTGAGGAGTGAGAACAGGGCAGAGGGAGAGCATGGCATTGAGGGAAAAGAACGAGGCGGAGGGGATAACAAAGCTAAGGGGAGAAGAGGGTTGAAGGATTAGAATGGAGCTGGGAACAAGGCTGAGGTAGAACTGGGCTGAGTGAGGAAGGGGACTGAGGAAGAGAATGCAACTGAGGGAGAAGGGGGTTAAGGGGAACTGAGCTGAGGGAAGCCTGGGGCTGAGGGGAGAGAATGGGGGTGAGGGAGAACAAACCTGAGGAGGAAAGGAGGCTGAGAGGGAAATGAAGCTGAGGAGAGGAAGCTGAAGGGGGAGGGAATGGGGGCTGAGGGAAAACATGGTTGAGGGGAGAACAAGACAGACAAAAACTGGGACTGAGGGGAGAGAATGGGGCCAAGGCGCAGAATAGGGCTGACAGAAGAATGAGGTTGTGCATATTCAACTGGGCAGAGTAGAATAGGTTGAGGAGAGAGAATGGGACTGATGATGAGAACAAGGTTGAAGCAAGAACTGGGCTAGTGGAGAATGGGTTGAGGAGAGAATAGGACTGAAGAAGAGAATGGTGCTGAGGAAAGAACAGAGCTGATGGGGAGAAGGACTAAAGGAACTGAGCTGAGGAGAGAATGGGGCTGAGGGGAGAAAGGCTGAGGTGAGAACTGGGCTGAGCAGAGAATAGAGCAAAAGAGAGAACAGGGCTGAGGAAAAGAATGGGACTGAGGGGAGAACACAGCTGAGAGGTGAAGGGGACTGAGGGAACTGGGCTGAGGAGAAAACAGGGCAGATGGGAGAAAATAAGACTGAGGAAAAGAAAAGAGCTGAAGGTAGAGAGAACAGGCGGAGGGGGAGAAGTGGTTGGAGGGAATTGTGCTGAGGGGAGAACAGGAGGAAGGGCTGAGGGGACAGAAGGGGCTGAGAGGAGAAAAGGGGGACTGAAGGAGAACAGGGCTGGAGAGAGAATGATGCTGGGGGGAACATCTGGGCTAAGTGGAGAATGGGGCTGAGAAAGTGTATGGGGCTGAGGGGAGAATGAGGCATAGGAAGAGCATGGGGCCGAGGGGACATAATGGGGTTGAGGGGAGAGAATGGGGCTGAGGAGAGCAAAAGAGGCTGAGAGGACGAGGTTGAAGGGATAACAAAGCTGAGGGGAGAAGGGAGCAGAGAATAGGGATAAGGTGTTAAAATGGAGCTGAGGGGGAAACAGGTCCTAGGAGAACAGTGCTGAGGTAAGATCAAGGGTGAGGTAAGAATTGGGCTGAGTGAGGAATGAGATTGAGGAGAATGCAGTTAAGGAGAGAAGGGGCTGAGGGGGGAGAGCAAGGCTGAGGCAAGAACTGGGTTGAGCATGAATGGGTCTGACGAGGAAAGAATGGGGCTGAAGAAGAGAATGCAGCTAAGGGAGAAAGGGGCTGAGGGAGAATAGAGCTGATGGTAATAAGGTTGAGGGAAGAACTTGGTTGATGGCAGAATGGGGCTGAGGGGAGAGAATAAGGCTGAGGGGGAAAACAAAGCTGAGGGGGAAGAAATGGGGCTGAAGGAGAATGGGGTTGAAGGGAGAAAGGAGCTGAACTGAGGGAACAGGGATGAGGGGAGAGAATGAGGCTAGGGGAGAATAGGGCTGAGGAAGAGAATGGAACTGAGGGGGAGAGAACAGGGCTGAGTGGAGAAGGGCTCAGGGGAACTGGGCTGATAGAATGGAGCTGAGAGGAGCTGGGCTAAGGGAAGAACGGGGTGAGGGGAGAGAATGGGGCTGAGGGAAAACAGGGCTGAGGAAGAGAATGGAGTGGATGGGGACAACTAGGCTGAGGTGAGAACTGGGTTGAGTGGAAAATGGGGCTGAGAGGAGAGAACAGGTCTGAGGGGAGAAGGGGTTTTGAGGAGTACTGGGCTGATGGGAGAATGGATCTGAGAAGAGTTGGGCTGAGGGAAAACAGGGCTGAGAGAAGAGAGCAGAGGGATAATGAGGCTGCGATGAGAAGTGGTCTGCATGGAGAACAGGACTGAGAGAAGGGGGCTGAGGGAACTGGGCTGAAGTGAGAATGAGTTGAGAGGAGAGAATGACGCTGACGGAAAATGAAGCTGAGGGGATATAAAGGGATTAAGGGGAGAGTATGGGGCTGAGGGGGGAGAGAATGGGGCGGAGGGAGAACACATCTGAAGGGAAAAGGAGGCTGAGGCAGGAACTGGGCTGAGCAGAGAATGAGGCAGAGGAGAATGGGGCTGAGGAAGAGAACTGGGCCTCATGGGAGAGAATGAAGCTGAGGGGTGAAGGGGAAATGAGTTGGGCTGAGGGAAGAGAATGCGGCTGAGGAAGAGGAAAGAAAAGAACTGAGGGAAATTTTGCTGAAGGGACAACAGGGCTGAGGTGGGTAAATAGGGTTGAAGGGATAGAGGAGGTGAGGGGGAGAAAAAGGGGGCTAAAGGAGAACAGAGCTGAGAACTGGGCTGAGGAGAAAATGAAGCTGAGGTAAGAACTGGGTTGAGTGGAAAATAGGACTGAGAGAAAACAGGGCTGATGAAGAGAATAGGGCTGAGGAGAGAGAAGGGGGCTAAGGGGGACTGAAGGGGAGAGAAAGGATCTGATTGGGGAGAAATGGGGCTGAGGAGCAAGTATGGAACTGAGGAGCGAGTGTGGAGTTAGGGAAGAGAAGGGTTTCTGAGGAAGAACAGGGACTGAGGGGAGAATGGGGTTGAGGGGGAAATGACAGAGGGGGGAGAAAAGGAGGCTGAGGAACAGCAGGAATACCCCCACCCAGCCCCTCCAGGCTGCAGAATGGGGCTCAGCGGGGGATGAAGGTGCCCCGCCAAGGCCCAGCAGAACCGTGCGGGCCTGAGGGGTCTGGGCTGAACAGAAACGCCCTGCCAATCCCTTACAACCGTCCTTGCATTGTTCCTGCCGCTTCTCTGAGATTCCAGGCGGCTCCACAGCCACCGGGGGCTCTACAGAGCACCTCCTAAGATAGTTTGGGGGAACCTGGCATGGGGACAGAGACAAGAGGCACCTGTCCACTGCCTGGGCACCGAGGGTTGCGCCATCCTGGGCCCCCTGGCAGCAGGGCCACAGAGGGGACTCTGAAAAGCTCTGGAGACCCAGCAACACACTGGGACATGCGGGCTGTCGCCCATGATCCATCTGCCGACAGAGCTGGGAAGGCGCTGGGAGCAGAAGCTGCAGTGGCCCCGCTGAGAGCAGAGCCCTAGGGCACACACCCGTCTCCTGGCCAAGACCAGGAGTGCCCCAGTGCCCTCACTGCCCTGACTCTGACAGCCACTGAGCAGCAACTCCTCAGGAGCTGCCCTCGCCTCCTACGCCGCTCTCATCAGCAGATACAGGCAAATGTCCGCTCCAGACAGACACGCAGACCCAGCGCTCTGGTGGGGCCAGTCCCCAAACTTGTCTCGTCAGCAAACAGCTTTCACACGCAGCTAACAGACACCTGCCTTGGGCAGTCACCCACTTCTGATACAGAACGGGACTAGGTAAACAGCACCCACGCCTATACTACCTGGAACAATTCTGCAGACTCCAAAAAAGAATGAGCAGGAGCCAGTCTAGTGGGCACACAGCTGACCCGGGTTAAGGCCCTGGCACCACAGAGGATCCCTCAAGCCTCACCTGGGGTGACCCGAGTGCAGAGCCAGAAGTGACCCCAAAACTTAAATTTAAAACAAGACGAATCAAAAGACAAGTCTGTGTGTGGTCACTTCCTGGATCCAACACGTATCTTGGTGGGCCACAGAAGTTCTTTTACAACTAGGGGGCCGCTGCATGCCTTTCCCTGGGCCCTGAATGTGGTCCACACACATGCACATGCAAACACGCAGTGCACACACACGCACACCCTTTCTGCTCACAAAGGCTACCATTGCTCACCCAGCACAGGCCTCGCTAGCTTGGGGTGGGGTGGGAGTGGGGGGACCCGGGCTGACTTCTCAGGATCCTGATCACCGTCCAGTGAGGTGGACAGGCCCGAGAACAGAGGGCCAGGCCTGTCAGTACAGGCCCTCCACCCCACGCGGCACCCATGCCCCGTGCAGGCTCTGAGACACTGGGCGTGGAGACGGACACGGGGGCTGTTTGCGCCTGAAAGCCTCAGCCGCCCGCTGTGGACATGCACAGCTGCTTCTGCTCGGCCTCTCCTGCTGTCCCCACAGCCCGCTGTGCCCAGGCTGCTCTCAGCGCCTTCAGCCAGAAAGGCAAAGCGGCTAGGTCCAACCCCCACCAACTGCCGCCCGGGACCTGCGCCTGTCCAGGGTCAGATCCCGGGGACCGTCGTCACCTCAGAGGAAAAAGAACTGATCACATTTCCTAACTTCATTTTTTATTTATTGTTATTCCAAAGCAGATTTGCTATGATATTTCTAAAAAATACAGTTATCTATCCTCAAAACCCTGGTTACGCAGGAGACTAGAACGTCTTGTCAGAAGACGGTCGGCCAGCAGGGAGGCCAGCAAAGGGCCTAGACGCCAGCTCGGGGCCCAGGGAAACGGGTCTATACGAAACCTGACGTTTCTGAGGAATGCTCTCCAAAGAAGCAGCTTTGATGAGCAGGGTTAGGAAGAAAAATCAACGTGATAGGCGAATGTCTTTGTTTGCTAGTTAATGCTCACAAAAACAGATTACTGAGTCTTTTCCTTTAACCAAAATAAAAAGTCTTAGATTCACTTGGTAAGGCCTTAATTAGCAGGCAGCTCACCGATACAGTTCTCCCAGCTCTACTCTCTGTACAATTAGGAACTGAACCCTTGTAGACTGTCCTGAGATGGCATTTAATGAGGAAACCAAAATAAATTATCTTGTAAGAACGGAAATTTTAAAATCCAATAATTTCAACTTTGGGGATATTTGTTCATCAAAATCAACATTTCTAAAATATTTAAATACAAAATTATAAAAAAGAAAAGTGCATCTTAAAAAGTAGAACCTGTAAAACTCTGGCACAATCACAATTGTTCTGAATATACTGACGACAGCCAGGTATACACAATGACATTCAAGAAAAACTTCGGGACACAGAGTAAGTCCAGTATCACAAGAATCAGTCAAATAAGGCTTTTTCCCCTTAAAAAATATACAATACACAAAGCAGTTTGAAAAAAGGTAATATTATTTAACAGTTTTCCGACTTAAATATTTTCACATAACAAAAGGGTTTATATCACCATCAATATTACTTATATACAGATGTCAAAAAGTGAACAACAGAAAAAATCAAAAGATGCCCTTTCAAAAAAATAATGGTGAGAAGTCTTTCTTCAGAATGTACAAAGTCCATACAACATTTATAATAAACTACTCTCTGCAGAAACCAGGGAGGCAATGAGAGAAAATAAAGGCAATTATTTTTCAGGAAAACAAAACCCAGGCCCACAAAGCATCCCGTTGGTCTCCATGACAACGGACGGGGGCCACTTCCCCACGCCGAGCCCAATACTGACCGCGGTGCTCTCCCTGGGACGAGGGCTGCTATTTACAGAATGCAGCAGTCAGCCACGCACAGGCCCGAGCTGCGTCTATGTACACAGGTATTTAGAGAGAACATATAAATAATGGCCAAGGAGAGGTTCCCGTCAGGTCCAGAATGTTCCGCCTTTGGAATGCTGTGGGACGTGCACTCGGCCCCGGCATGGGCTGGGATTTGGTTTGCGACAGGTTGAATGTGGCACCATTGATGATACTGAGGAATTCCCTGAATGAAAAGTCCATCTGCGGCTGCGCGAGGACAGCAGGCGCTCGGGCTCTGCCGGCCACGCCACCGGGCCTGCAGTGTATGGCTTGTGCTTTCTGCCGCCACCGCCCCTCGCACCTGCAGCCCGCCACGGCACAGGTGTGGCGTCACCGGGAGGCACATACAACCCTTTCTCCGACAGCAGGTCTGCTCTGTTCTGAGTCCACACCGGACACTGCCCTTTGGTTCCGACGGCCGCCAGCTGTGATGGACAGCGGTGCCAGCTGGGCGGCGTGCAGGCGCGTGGCAGGCCGGAGCACAGGTCCATTGCAGAGTGCCCGGGATGGCGGGACGTGCCAGTACGTGGCTTCCCTCCTGCCCGTGCCCGGGCCCAGCTGGCCTCCCGAGCTACGCCTCTCAGAGCGGAAAGCACAAAGAAATCACTGCATTCCCCACGCAGGCTTTCCTCTGCTCAGACAAGAATCACACCACACTGATAGCAGGATCCAGTTCGCTGCGTGGCGCACGCAGGGCCGAGGAGGGCGCGGGCAGCAGCACTGCCCAGAAAGTACCTGAGTTCAGTGATTCGTGGACAAACGACAGCCACGCGCTTACGTTTCCCGTTTCTTCCCGAGATCTCTGAAAGACAATGATTCTTCAGATAATTTATAGCTAAAAAGACTGTGGGAACGTTTGTAACACCTGAAGCTTCGGGGAGGCACCACGGGCCTCGCTTCGCACGCCCAGCAGCTGCAGCGTCAGCGGTGCTCCTGGCATCAGAACACATCGGCCAGGGCCTGCCACTCGCCGGCCGACTCCTGCACCACCTCCTCCAGGTGGAGGCTGCGGCTCAGCTCCTCCCCGGCCTGCTCCTGTGAGCCAGCGGCTCCCTGCAAGGGACCTGCAGGCAGGCGAGACAGTGGCGGGGTGAGCGCCGCTACCGGAACCGCCAACCCGCGCTGCCATGATTCCAACAGCAAGTGCCGGGTGCGGGCGCGACACGAGCCCAGCCCAAGCATCGTACGCACCCCAAGGGCCCCCAGGCTCCCAGCCCAAGCATCGCACGCACCCCAAGGGCCCCCAGGCCCCCAGCCCAAGCATCGCACGCACCCAAGGGCCCCCCAGGCCCCCAGCCCACGTGACGCACGCACCCCAAGGGCCCCCAGGCCCCAGCCCAAGCATCGCACGCACCCCCAAGGGCCCCCGCCCCAGCCCACGCAGCTGCACGTGCCCCTCAGCCCCGCCCGCCTGCTCACCCACACAGCTGTGTGCACGCCGCATATGCAGCTTCATGTTGCTCTTCTGTGTGAAGCCCATGGCGCAGTAGGCACACTTGTAGGGCCGCTTCGCCCGTGTGCTTCTTCATGTGCACCTGCAGCGCGCTCTTCTGATTGAGCGCCTTCTCGCACAGTGCACAGTGGAACGGCCGCTCTCCTGCAGGCACACACGCCTCATCACGACCCGCATGCGCTGGCCGCCCGAGCTGTGCCGCGGGGGCTCAGGCTTGGGGCCGCCCGGGGGCGGCGCGCGGGGCTCAGGTGGGGCCGCCCGGCTGTCCGCGAAGGGGCTCAGGCTGGGGCCGCCCGGGCTGCGCGCGGGGCTCGGTGGGGCGCCGGGGTCCCGGGCCAGGTTGGGGCGCCGGCGGGGGCTCAGGCTTGGGGCCGCCGGGCTGTGCCGCGCGAAGGGCTCAGGCTTGGGGCCGCCCGGGCTGTGCCGCGTGAAGGGCTCAGGCTTGGGGCCGCCCGGGCTGTGCCGCCGAAGGGCTCTGGGCCGAGATTCCCACAAATGACTCGGCAGAGCCTGCGGTTCCCACAGAGCCACTAGGCTGGTGCTGACAACTGCCGGCTGCAGCTCCTGGTCAGGGCCCCCGAGCACCTCCACAGGCTCCTGCCCCGCCACAAATGGGGCAGCGCGGCCTCACCTGTGTGGATGCGGCTGTGACGCTCCAGCTGGCTGGGCTTGGCAAAGGCCTTCTCGCACGTGTCACACTTGAACACACGTGGCTTCTGGGCGAGCTGAGGGAGGGGCCCGCCTGGTGCGTCTGCATGTGCTCCTGCGGGGCGAGGGCAGTGCTGGGTCACTGTGGCCAAGGAAACGTAGGGGCTGCCTCTGGGATAGCACCCCCAGACCCCAGAGGCGCCCCTCGTCCCCTCTGGATGCAGCAGACGCCCCCTTTCTGGCTACTGGGCCGAGCACCTATACGGACTGTACATGTGCCCACTGCAGGGAGCCGGGACAGGTGTCCGCCGAAGTCTGGGAGACCAGGACAGCAGCTCCCTGTGGACGGTCTCTCAGTGTCCCCACTGCCCTCTCTGTCCCCGCGGGGGCATGGCCTGGGAGCCTGCTCGCCCGGTGCACCTGATACCTGCGCCCAGGGCACACGCCGTGCGCCGGCCATTTCGTTACTGTCTAGCACTACTTAAGGTTGTAAGTTCCTAATCCTTCGGGCATTACACCTGCCAGCAGCTAGCGGGTCACGCCCAGGCTCAGTGCACAGGGAGCAGCGTGGTCCGGGCTGAAACCTGGGCTCAGGGCACACACACCAGCCCAGGGGACATCTCTCTGGCCCTAGCTCCAGCCTGGAAGGGCCAACAGAAAGGAACATCGCAAAGCCAGATCAGCCATCCTGATGAGACATCTAAGGATAAGTGGGACCGACAACACGAGGCCACACAACCCTCTCCACACCCCCTCCACACACCCCCCATGCTTCCGCCTTCTTCCCTCTGGGGTCCTGAACCACCGTCTGGTGTGGGGCAGGGCTTCCCTGCAGTGGGCGCTGAGCCCGTCCCGAGCGGAGGGAAACGCCTGGGGCAGCAGCGCCTGGCTGGCTGCGCCCTGTCACACGCGCTGGAGCAGCCACCCAGACGCACTGCCACGCGTGCTGCCACAAACCCAAAGGTCACCACAGCGGCGCACCTGAGTGCCCACGAGCAGGCACCCGAGCAGAGGCAGTGGGGGTGTGCGTGAGGCTGACAGGGCCCCGGCCCTGCCCACGAGGGACAGTCCACGCGGGAGGCTCGGCCCTGTGCAGCCGCAGGATGCTTTGGAGGTCCTGCTGGGGCTCCCTGCTACGCCGCAGGCGCAGAGTCCACAGCTGACACGCAGGCGCAGGAGCACGGCGTGGGCGCACCTTGAGGTGTGTGGCGCGCTTGAAGGCCTTGGCGGCAGAGCGGGCAGACGTGGATACGCTCGCGCCCGTGTGCCTCCCGGCTGTGCTGCAGCAGCAGTGCTGCCGACGGAAGCCGCGGTCCGCACTCGGCGCAAGGCTGCAGCCGGCCCTCCTTCTCGGCAGGCGCACCGGGCCCAGGCTGGCAGACACATCAGCCACCTGCGGGTGAGAGGCCAGGGGCTCGTCAGCTGTGCAGTGTGTCAGCTGAGCCCCGAGGCCAGTGACAGAAGCCCCCACAGCTGCAGCCCACCCTCGCAGCCCCCGGCTGCCCGCGCACCTGGTAGGTGATCTCCTCACACGCAGGCAGCCGGCGGCTGGGAGCTGTGGCTCACGAGGATGACCTGGGAGGAGCCTGAGGTGCCGGGCCCGAGAGCCGGGTCTGTGAGTAAGGCGGGGAACTGCTGGCCCTGGCAAAGACCACGCCGTGTCAGGGAAACCTCGGAGCCAGCGGTGTGTGCTCTGTGGCGTGGTGGTGACACGCTGGAGCCACGGGCCAGCCCCCGCGGAAGGGGAAGCACCTTCCATGGGGCAGCCCCTCGGACCACCGTGAACATGGGGACCAACAGTGCCACGCTCAGGAGCTACTGCGGAGAAGCTGTGCGCGACGGGGGCCCATGCACGCACCCAGTCCCAGACGGACACAGGGAAAAACCAAACGTGCGTGCGAGCAGAGCTGAGCCCTGCGAGGGAAGGGGGCGCGTGGATGCAGAGACGTCCACACGGCGAGACAGTGCTGGGCCACGCCCGCAGGCGAGGCTCCAGAAACCCAGAGAGAGGGCCTAGGCTGGGTGAGGAGAGCAGGACTGTGCGGCCACAGAATCCTGCAGACGCCCAGAGCGGGTGGGGGGCGTCTCCATCCACCAGGCACGCTGGGACCACGGCCATCTCCCGAGCATGCCTGCACCCAACTGGGAACCCGAGAGAGAGCTGGCGAGGGACAGGAATGGTCAGAACTGAGCTGCCTGGCTGCTGTTCTGACAGCAGAGCTGAGCAGGGCAGAGTGGTAGGACAACGGCTAGGAGAGTGGACACCTTGTGGGGGGGGGGGGTCAGCGTGCTGCCCGCTGGAGCCATATTGCTGACAGGAAACTGCAAAGCGCTTCCAAGAGCTTGTTCTTGAGATTCACGAGGCCCTTCAGAGAGAGTCTGTCTCCACCTGGCCCACGGGGAACCTGCATTTCGTCAACTCCCAAATCACACCGACACGGAAACACCAAGTCTTGATGGAACTTCTGACAAATTTACATGAAGTCACATACAATCAAATTCCTGAATTCCACACCCACACCCGCACACGGCATCCCTCCGTGGCTCCCGCCGCTAAGGAGTTTCCTGGTGCTTAGGGGCTGGTGAGGAGACGTTGCCGCCAGGTGGCAGAACCCATGTGGCACAGCCACAGGCATGTCCCTGTGTCGGAGGCGCCGGGGAGGCCAGGCCCTGCCCCTCCTCGGCCCCCTCCCTGTGCTCAGCACAGGCTCTCCCAGACTTCAAGCAAAGGAAACGCAGTCAGAAGGGGACACACAGATGACAGGGGAGAGGACGAGGTCGGCGGCTGGCACCCACCTGAGAGGCGAGGTTGAGCGTGACCGTGTCGAGCGCTCCGGAGAGCAGGCCCTGAGTGTCCGCCAGGGTCAGCGTGAGGCTGGCGTCTCCTCCCACGCCCGATGACATGAGCAGGCTCTGCCGGGCACGGCCGATGGGGACAGCGGGTTGGCTGGCGGGAGGCTCCCGGCCGCAGCATTCAGCTCTAGGAGACAGGCAAGAGTGGGCTCAGCGACATGTCCTTGCTCCCCGTCCCGGCTTGGGCCTGCCTGCCTGCCCCGTGGGGCGTGGCTGCATCAGGCCGGCAGAGAAGCACTTACTCGCGCTCAGTACAAACTCCACTCAGCAGCAGAGCCTGCTTCTCAGGGAGGAAACAAGAGGGGAAAACAGCAAAGTGTGAAACAAACTACAGCCCAATCACTGCCGAGCGCGGCCGGGAATCCTCAGAACCATGTTCCGCGGGGCTACCCAGGACCCAGCCAAGAGTCACCACAACTGGTAAGGGGCCCAGTCAGAACACACCCGGGACCCAGCTGGGACTCAACCAGGACCCACCCGGGACCCAGCCAAGACCCTGCCAGGATACAACAGGACCCGCCAGGACCCAGCAGGGACCCAGGAGGACCCCCAACCCCGGGTGGCCATAGGAAGTGCAGACAGGGAGAAACCCCACGGCTGGAGTCCACCTTCTCCATCCTCGCTCTCCTCGCTCTCCTTCCCCTCCTCACTCTGCACCTGGCCCCCGTGAGAACTGCACCCTGTACTCCCGGCCCTCGGCCCACTGTCCACCACTCTGCCGGGCACCAGCATCAGAAAGAGGAGTGCCCAGGAGAAGGTGCCAAAGGGCAGACAGCTCGGCACTGCCCAGGGACAAGCTGCCCTTAGCCCTCCTCCCCCTGCGGTGCTCCGGGTCCCCTGGCAAGCATGGAGGGACACCTGCCGCGGTCACACAGCACCAGGACTGGGGCACAGCAGAGGCACAGCAGTGGAGGCCCAGTGCCCACGCCTGAAGGGGTTACAGCACTGGACACAAGTCACCTGCAGCTACCTGCTGACCCCTCCGACAGCAAGACACCCACCGACAGCCCAACGCCAGCCAACAGCCCGGCCAGCCGTCAGTCTGACACCTGCTGACAGTGGCCTCACACCTGCCTGACAGTCTCCCAACAGCCCTAAAGCCTGTTCCATCAGCTTGACACCTGCCCCATTAGCCCTGACACCTGCCGGTCGGCCCAACAGCTGCCCCAGCAGCCCGGTACCTCTTCTGTCAGCCAGACACAGCCAGGCTCCCCAGGAGCACTGGGCGACACCAGCAGGCCGCGAGCTGATGTTCTTAAATGAAGCCACACCTGGGGTTCCCTGAAGCCTAAAGAACCCGCATGTTCCCAGCAGAGGCTGAGGGGGAGGCCGCACCGAACCAAGAAGTGGGCGCCACAGCCCCTAAGTCCCACTGCCTCGCTCACCAGACGCCCGACGTCTTTGTTTTCTGTTTCCTGGAGGAGGGGCGCTCAGCAGTGCTCAGACTCAGGGAACCACGCTGGGCGGCAGAGACCAACCCATAGTTGGCTGCATGCAAGGCGAGGCCCATCCCAGCTGCTCTCTTGCTCAGGCCCTGGCAGCCCCCATTTACTGTATCCAGGTTAGATCGACACTCCCCTGTGCTGTGGGGGACACACTCCCGATACACTCCTTTGTGAGTAATACACTCCCTGTGCTGTGTGGGCCCCCTGTGCTGTGAGTGAGACACTCCCCCTGTGCTTCTGAGCACAGGCATAGCACGAGGAGAGAAGCGGGAGCAGCCCCGAGATGGGGACGGCGGTCTCCACACAGCTCCACACAGGTCCGCGACACAGCTGCTGCTGAGGCCGAGCAGGTCTGAACCCACCGAGTGCCGTTCAGAAGTGCAGCGCACACTCATTCCTCAGAGTGCCCACATCAAACCAGAGAAAGAGCGGGCTTCTCACAGGGCAGCCCTGATCTAGAACATTCTTACTGTAGGCCACGTCCTTCCTGGCGCGGGCCCTGTACCAGCACCCGCCATGTGCCCACTCCTGGACACAGGAGCTTGTTCTGATCACGGCAAAAGGCTGTTCGAGCCTTCAACAACCAGACTGGGTTCAAAGGTGTCAGAATCAGCGACGAAGCGAGTTTGCGTGTGAGAAAGTTACAGGGTGGGCACCTGGCACACAGCCAGGCCCCAAACAATCACCGCTAAGCCCGACATGCCTCTCAGCGAGCAGGCAGGGGTGCAGAGCGCTCAGACACAAGCACTCACACTCCAACACGGGCTGAGCTCCGCGGTGCACAGCACCGTGGAAAGGGCCGCAGCTCCAAGGCGGGCGCTCAGCAGACAGGGCCAGGCTCTCGGACAAGCAGAGGGAGCGTGGCGGGGCCAGGCGATCTGCTCGCCGCCAAACAAGACGCAAATGATAACTCAGGGGCCCAGGAGGCAGCACCACAGGGAGGGCACGGCCCAGCAAGTGCCCAGCCAGGCTCGATTCCCAGATCTGCACCGTGTCCCAGCCCTTACACGGCCTGGCAGTCCTTGGGGCATCTGCCTGATGGACCGAGAGGAGAAGGGCCTCTAGGACTCCGGGGCACTGCTTGGGGACCCCCAGGGTAACTGGCTCTGCTTGGAAAGGCACGAAGAGCTGCTGGCGTCACCCCTGGTATGGCGAGTGCCACCGAGCAAGGCCATCTGCGCAGCTCGGCGGGGCAGGGAGAGTGACCCACGGAAAGCACGAGGGAAGACTCTGGACGCCACGAGCAGCTCACCAGAGATGGTCAGGGTGATTTCCTGAGGAGAGCCCGAGGAAGACGCCGGCGGTGGGCCCCGGCGCCTGTGCCAGCACCTGGCCTAGGCTGGAGTTATTGATGGTCAGCGTGATTTCGTGGGGGCCGCCCGAGGTGGACACCAGGCCTTGCGAGGTCATCACTTGAGACAGGTCTTGGGTCCCTGGTCAGCACGACAAGAGAGAACAGAGTCAGGGTCCAAAAGGAACCATCTCCTCCTCTCTCAGCGAAACCACGTCCGGGCAGGCACAACTGCAGATGGAGAGTGGCACCAGCACGGCCCCCGCTGAGTCGTCCCTCACCTCAGGAGCGCCCAGGCAAGCGGCCACCGAGGGGCCGTCGGCCCGAGCCTCGTGCCCGAGACAGCACGGCCCCCACTGGTCGTCCCTCACCTCAGGGCGCCCAGGCAAGCGGCCACCCGAGGGGCCGTCGGCCCGAGCCTCGTGCCGGAGACCAGCCCGGCCCCGCTGAGTCGCCCCTCACCTCAGGAGCGCCCAGGCAAAGCGGCCACCGAGGGGGCCGTCGGCACGAGCCTCGTGCCCGAAGACCAGCACGGCCCCCGCTGAGTCGTCCCTCACCTCAGGAGCGCCCAGGCAAGCGGCCACCGAGGGGGCCGTCGGCACGAGCCTCGTGCCCGAAGACCAGCACGGCCCCGCTGAGTCGTCCCTCACCTCAGGAGCGCCCAGGCAAAGCGGCCACCGAGGGGCCGTCGGCCCGAGCCTCGTGCCCGAGACCAGCACAGCCCCGCTGAGTCGTCCCTCACCTCAGGAGCGCCCAGGCAAAGCGGCCACCGAGGGGCCGTCGGCACGAGCCTCGTGCCCGAAGACCAGCACGGCCCCGCTGAATGGTCCCTCACCTCAGGAGCGCCCAGGCAAAGCGGCCACCGAGGGGCCGTCGGCCCGAGCCTCGTGCCCCCTGAGGAAAGCGCCCTGCTACGTGAGGACAGGCTGAGCTGCGGCCCTCAGCCACACGACCTGCTTCTGGGCTTGCAGCTGGTTTCTGTTTAACTGTTGGCCATACTCAGAGATGCTCAGGGGTCACTTCTGGCTCTGCACTCAGGAATCACTCCTGGCGGTGCTCGGGGACCATATGGGATGCCGGGGATCGAACCCGGTCAGCTGTGTGCAAGGCAAACAAGCACCCTGCCCACTGCACTACGGCTCTGGCGCCAGACACACTAGCCACTGAACACTGAGAGTCCGGCAGGGCAGGCGCTTACCCGAGTTGCTGGCGGTGAGCACACAGTCCTGCTCGGACAGCGGGCGATGGTCAGGTTGGCGGCTGTGACTGTGGGTTGCAGGGACAGGCCTGAGACGGGCTGGAGGACGACGCTGGCTGGGACGGAGCTGTCTGAGGGCTGCAGAGAGCCGCCACTGGGGGTGCTGTACCCGGCTCCCGTCAGCTGCTGCGTCAGCAAGTTGCTCTGCTGTAGCGTCTGCAGAACGCTCGGGTCAATCTGAAAAGCAGGGGCTTGTTGGGGAATGCCGCAGCTGGTGGCGGGCAGGTGGGCACCGAGGCCGGTGGTGGGGTGGTGGGACGGGCACCACAGCAGCTGTCGGGTGATGGGAGGGGCAGGCACCATGCAGGCAGTGCACCTGTAACGTGATGTTATTGATGCTGGAGGCGCCGATCCCAGAGATCTGGACGTTGGGCCCCACCAGGTTGGCAGCCAGCTGCAGCTGTATGCCTTCCAGGGTGGCCAGGCTGCCATCGGTCAGGGACACGGTCCAGTCGCCACTGGCTACAGGAAAGAGAGAGCAGAGGGATGGCTGATCATGGGGCACCCACCACCCCCAGGCACTGAACTATTCTGCTCGGTGCTGCCCCTGCGGACACTGGGATGGGCCAGGAGATGGTTGCAGCCGCAAGGGCGATGCAGGAAGCTGGTGCGCTCTCTATTATAGGAGGCAGCTCGGGCGCTGGCCTGGCATGCAGCCAGCCTGTGTTCAATCCCGGGCACACATAAGGCCCTCTAAGCCCACAGAAGAGGCCTGAGCACAGAGCCAGGAGTCAGCCCGAGCACTGCCAGATTTCCAGAGGGCTGAGGGGCTCTGAGAGGCTGAGCCCAGGCTGGGCTGTGAGTCACACAATCCCCACCAGGGGCACCGGGCGGCCCAGCAGGTAAGACAGGGCCTGTGGGGGCCAGGACACAAGCCACAGAGGCCACGACGGCTGTGCCACCGGGCGACAGCCCAGTGGCCAGCGTGCAGGGACCACGTGCATGCCAAGGAAAAGCAGCTAAGGAAGGAGGGAACAGGGGAGAGGGGGGCGGGGTGGGCTCTGGGGTCCCTCAGTGGCACTGTGCCCACGTGAGACAGGATAAACCAGGAGCGCTGGGGGCAGCGCCGCCTCACCTGACAGGGACGCAGGAAGGACGGCCTGGCCCACGAGCCCCGGCTGCAGCAGACTCTGGTCCAGCTGCCCAGTGAGGACCGAGTTATTCATGATGAGCACGCTGGAGTCGGAGGGGCGGGGCTGAGGAGGCTCCCGGGCGTCAGGCTTCGGGGAGCCCCGAGGCACAGGCTTCCCGGGCCGTCTTGGGGTCTCCCTTTGTAGTGCAGCTGCATGTGTGTCTTGCGGCGGCGGACGTGCGGAAGCGCAGCTCGCAGTGGGGGCACTTGAAGGGCTTGGCGCCCGTGTGCAGGCGCATGTGCACCTTCAGGCTGCCCTTGGTGGAGAAGGCGTTGGCGCACACGTGGCAGCTGAACAGCTTCTGACCTGCAGGGGCGGCAGCGGGAGAGTGGCCGGGCACAGTCACACAGAGTCCCAGGACGCCACAGGCTACGGCTACGGGAGGCTCGAATCCCCAGGCCAGTGCGTTCCACCCTGTCTACACTGCAGGCCAGCATGCTCCACCCAGTCTACTCTACAGCCCAACACGGTCCAACCCTGTCCACACTGCAGGACACCGTGCTCTATCTACCCTGTCTACAATGCTCCACGTTATCTACATTGCAGGTCAGCACTCTCCACCTCATCTACACTGCAGGCCAGCACTCTCCTGTCTGTCTACACTGCAACTCTGCTCTCTCCACCTGTCCACGCTGCAGGCAGCACTCTTTGGCCTTTCTGTCTACACTGCACTGTACAGACACATGGGCCTGTCAATCCTAGAAGCCCCGGGCAGGCTGTGTAGGGGCGCAGGGCCTGTGTGGACACCACTGGCCCCATGACCAGCACCCGTCATGGACACCACTGGCCCCGTGACCAGCACCCGTCATGGACACCACTGGCCCCGTGACCAGCACCCGTCATGGACACCACTGGCCCCGTGACCAGCACCCGTCATGGACACCACTGGCCCCGTGACCAGCACCCGTCATGGACACCACTGGCCCTGTGACCAGCGCCAATTCTGGCAGGCGGCAGGCCAGTGGCGTCCGGGAGCCCTGAGGGACGCAGAGCCCAGCTGACACCTGCCGATGCTCCTGGCTTGGCTCCGGGCCACCACCACGCATCGCAGAGGGACCCACGGCACCAGCCCCAGCACAGGAGCTACAGGGAAGCCCCCTGGCTGCTGGCTCCCAGGCCCTCCATCGTCTCCTGAAAGCATGCAGCTGCCGAGGGCGGGCAGGACGCCGCCAGAGCTGGGGCTCACCTGTGTGCGTCTTCACGTGGCAATCCAGTGTTGACTTGACCGTGAAGCTCTTCCCACACTCGTCACACTTATATGGCTTCTCTCCAGTGTGGATACGCACGTGCCTGGTGAGAGACGAAGGAGAAAGAGCGTGTCGCAGTGTCCTTCACAGAGAACCCTGGGATTCGATTCTACGAGGATGCCCCACGCAGTGAGAACATGGTGAGAACTGTCCCCTCAGCACGGCCTCTCCCTGCCCACCGCACACGCTGTCCCCTCAGCACGGCCTCTCCCTGCCCACCGCACACGCTGTCCCCTCAGCACATACTGTCCCCTCAGCACACGCTGTCCCCTCAGCGCAGCCTCTCCCTGCCCACCGCACACGCTGTCCCCTCAGCACACGCTGTCCCCTCAGCACGGCCTCTCCCTGCCCACCGCACACACTGTCCCCTCAGCACACACTGTCCCCTCAGCACACGCTGTCCCCTCAGCACGGCCTCTCCCTGCCCACCGCACACACTGTCCCCTCAGCACACACTGTCCCCTCAGCACACGCTGTCCCCTCAGCGCGGCCTCTCCCTGCCCACCGCACACGCTGTCCCCTCAGCACATGCTGTCCCCTCAGCCAACACGCTGTCCCCTCAGCGGCCTCTCCCCTGCCCACCGCACACGCTGTCCCCTCAGCACACGCTGTCCCCTCAGCCACACGCTGTCCCTCAGCACGGCCTCTCCCTGCCCACCGCACACGCTGTCCCCTCAGCACATGCTGTCCCCTCAGCACCCCCTGCGCTGTCCCCTCAGCACGGCCTCTCCCTGCCCACCGCACACACTGTCCCCTCAGCCCGCCCGCTGTCCCCACCGCACACGCTGTCCCCTCAGCACGGCCTCTCCCCTGCCCACCGCACACACTGTCCCCTCAGCTGCACGCTGTCCCCTCAGCACACGCTGTCCCCTCAGCGTGGCCTCTCCCTGCCCACCGCACACGCTGTCCCCTCAGCACACACTGTCCCCCCAGCACACGCTGTCCCTCAGCGCGGCCTCTCCCTGCCCACTGCACACGCTGTCCCCTCAGCGCGGCCTCTCCCTGCCCACCACACACCTGTCCCTCAGCGCTGCCTCTCCCTGCCCACTGCACACACTGTCCCCTCAGTGCGGCCTCTCTCTGCCACCACCACACACACTGTCCCCTCAGCGGCCTCTCCCTGCCCACCGAACACACTGTCCCCTCGGCGCGGCCTCTGCCCACCGCACACACTGTCCCCTCAGCACATGCTGTCCCCTCAGCATGGCCTCTCCCTGCCTACAGAACACATTGTCCCCTCAGGGCGGCCTCTCCCTGCCCACCGCACACACTGTCCCCTCAGCGCGGCCTCTCCCTGCCCACCGCACACTGTCCCCTCAGCTGGCCTCTCCCTGCCCACCGCACACACTGTCCCCTCAGCACGGCCTCTCCTGCCCACCGCACACGCTGTCCCCTCAGCTGGCCTCTCCCTGCCCACCGCACACGCTGTCCCCTCAGCACGGCCTCTCCCTGCCCACCGCACACGCTGTCCCCTCAGCGCGGCCTCTCCCTGCCCACCGCAACACATTGTCCCCTCAGCGCGGCCTCTCCCTGCCCACCGCACACACTGTCCCCTCAGTGCGGCCTCTCCCTGCCTACTGCACATGCTGTCCCCTCAGGCGCAGCCTTTGCTTACCAAGCAGCTCACCACCAAGGAGTCTGCAAGCAGGTGCACAGGATCAAACAGGGAACTAAATCCCCTTCTCTTTACCACCACCACCTCAGAAACCAACACAACCATCCGTGAAGGAGCTAAAAGGAAGCCTCAAGCTGTGTGGAGAAGGAAGCCTCAAGCGTCGCGTGGCCTAACCTGCCTTCCCGCTGAGGCTGCCTCACCTGACCAGGTCGCTGGGCTTTCCCGCTGAGGCTGCCTCACCTGACTAGGTCGCTGGGCTTTCCCGCTGAGGTTGCCTCACCTGACCAGGTCGCTGGGCTTCTTGAAGCTCTTGGGGCAGAAGGAGCAGCAGTTGGCGTACTTGGGCTCGGCCTCCAGCTCGGCCTGCCTGTCCTTCACCTCGCTGATGCGATCCTTCTCGGCAGCTGACTGGACCAGCACCTGCTTTCGGACACCGTGGCGCTCTCCTGCGGCCGGATCCTGGCCAGCTGCGCGGTCTCCTCCTCCGTGAACGTGATGACCTCGGGCCGCACCTTCCGGGGAGGTGCCTCTGTCCGAACTCTCCTCCTCCTCCTCCAGGCACGCGTCTGAGAGAACAATGAGGACACACCAAGACTAAGAACCAAGTTCCAAAAACCCAAGGTAGTACGTGTCAACAGCACGAGGAAACAACGGACTGTTACGGGCAGGAAAGGTCTCCATTCCACCAAGCCCAGGCTGGAGGCGGGCCATCCAGACAGATGCCTCAGCCTGTGCCAGAGCAGCTGGGCCAGGCCAGCACCCG
Source organism: Cryptotis parvus (assembly GCA_021461705.1). Lineage (NCBI taxonomy): Eukaryota > Metazoa > Chordata > Mammalia > Eulipotyphla > Soricidae > Cryptotis > Cryptotis parvus. Next base: position 24,450 of record JAJIBD010010677.1, on the reverse strand, counting down.
GCACCCTTGCCAGCGCCGACAGGGAGCAAGGAAACATGCACGGGGAGCAAACCTGTGACCCACACACAGCCCCACTGAAAGGTTACGGGAAGGAGGAGGTAGAGCCGGGCAGCAGCGTGCTCGAAATGCGCTGCACGTGACGAGAACACGCCGCTGCTGGTCGAGCGCAGAAGGAATGAAGGAAGAGTTTGGCTGTTTCTTAGCTGAAGCTCAAGTCTCACAAAGGCCAACGGGGCCGAACGGTAACGACAGTGGTGAAGCCCAAACCAGCGACCTCTCGTGCTGGCTGCGTGGGGAGGGAAGAGGAAGAGGAGGAGAGGGTGGGAGAGAGGGATGGCAGGCAGAGGACACAAGCTATGAGCTCAGCCCCGAGTTGACGTGAACAAACCCTACAAAGATGTGGGCAGCTGGGAATGAACGGCAGGAACATGGGCAACTGCTCAGACTGTGAAGTGATCGAGAGCCCAAGAGCCAAGGAAAAGCCATGAGACGGGGAAACAGTGACAGAGCGGGCAGCAGGGCAGTCAGCCAGAAACCGGGGACAGCCGGAAGCAGAAACTGGAGACAACCAGAGAGCCAGAAACCAGGAGCCAGTTCAAGCCAGGAACCAGAGAGCCAGAGAGCGAGAGAGAAAGAGAGAGGGGGAGAGAGAGAGAGAGAGAGAGAGAGAGAGAGAGAGAGAGAGAGAGAGAGAGAGAGAAAAGGAGGGAAAGGGGGCGAGAGACAGGGAGGGGGAGGCAAGGGCAGGAGACTGACGTGTGGGCTGATGAGGGCAGGGGGCGGAGAGAGAGAGGGTCTGGCCGGAGGTGACTGTCCATTCAGTGCCGAGGAGGCATCACGATCATAAGCATGTGAATGTTTCAGATCAAGGCTGCAGGGGTGGGGGCACAAGTGGAGGGACCCTGACCCCTGCTGGGTCGCAGCTGGAACGTCAGATGCTTGGACTTGGTTAAGAGCAGTCTCGGAACCACACCAGCTACACAGCAGGAAAACGGGAAACACGCGGCAGCACACGCAGGAGACGGGGCAGACGGAGCCTGGGCCACGCCCAACTGCGGCCTCTGGCCCGAGAGCAGCTCAGTGACCAAGCACGCCTACACACTGGCCGCTCTCAGCAGAGTGACCGCATCCATCTACTGGTGAGGCCTGAGGCCAGCCCGCCCAGAAAGTTCTTCACAGCCTGAAGACCAAGGGGAGAGAGGCTGGGGCCCATGCGGAGTGGGAGCGGCCCCCGCGGTCAGTGGCTGAGCGACCAAGCACGGCGCAGGGGGTCCACGGGGCAGTGAGCGTAGCTGAACGGCCACTGTGGGTCTATTTTAGGAGAGAGGGGTGACGCCGGGCACTGCGAAGGCCAGCGGCGTCCTGAGTCCATGCATCGCCACGTCCTGTGGGGACAGCCTCAGTGGACAGACGGGGGGTGAGTGTCATGACTGAATCCATGCCTGGGACAAACTCAGTGGTGATGTGGGGTGGTCCCGCTGTGTGGAGCTCACTAAGGCTCCATCCTCGCGCCTGTGTGTGTGTGTGTGTGTGTGTGTGTGTGTGGGGGGTGTGGCAACCTCAGTGGGGGTGTCGGGTGTCCTGTGTGGGCTCGTGCCTCGGCTGTGTGTGTGTGTGTGTGTGTGTGTGTGTGTGTGTGTGTGAGAGACAACTTCAGTGGGTAGGTGGGTGGGGGGGTGTCCCACTGTGTGGGCTCGTGCCTCTAGGCTCTCTTCTGTGGTGTGTGTGTGTGGGCCGTGTGTGTGTGAGGAGCAACCTCAGTGGGTGTTGGGTGGATCCCTGTGTGGAGCTCGTGCCCGCCGTGGTGTGTGTGTGTGTGTGAGCAACTCGGGGGGGGGTGGGGGGGGTCTGTGGGGCTCGGCTGCGGGTGTGTGTGGTGTGTGTGTGTGGGACAACCTCAGGGGTGGGGGGGGGGGGTGGTCTGTGTGGCTGCTTCGGTGTGTGGTGTGTGTGTATGTGTGTGTGTGTGAGAGACAACCTCAGTGGGGGTTGTGGGGGTGATCCCACTGTGTGGAGCTCAGTGCCTCACTAAGGCTCCATGTGCATGTGTGTGTGTGTGTGTGTGTGTGTGTGTGTGTGTGTGTGTGTGTGCGCGCCTCGCATGCTGGTCTTCCTCATGGGGCGGGCAGGCTGAGGACCCACCGACCTCTCTGGCCTAAGCTGCTTCTCAGGGGTCACCTATTGCCTTCAGAGAGACTCAGACCTGTCCGGGTGACTGGGTCAGCCCAGCCGGAGGCCTGGCCTGGCGGTTAGCACTGTACCTCCTGCTTCTGCCTCTTCCAATGCCTGGTGCCTCTTTATGTGCTTCTTGCAGTGGACGGTGGTGCGGAAGCCCTGCTCGCAGAAGGGGCACTTGTACGGCTTCATGCTCATGTGCGTGGACATATGCCGGGTGAGGCTGCCATTGGTGGTGAAGGATGCGTTACACACTGCAGCTGAAAGCCTTGACGCCTGTGACAGAAAACGGCTCTCGGTGTCCGGACCCCCCACTGGGCACCCCACAGGGGGTCCCAGCCACACCCCTCTCCTGCCCACTCTCCTCACTACTCCTGCAGCAAAGGACACCACTGCGCCCAAGGATGCCCCGTTAGTCTCCCCAACAGGTCACCCAGCGAGTCCCGAGAGAGCAGAAGCGCCTCTGCTGTGAGGCGGGCACAGGCCCTCTGGCGCAACAAGCCTGAGGAGCAGGCGCCGGAGCCCCAGGGGGAGCCGGCTCGCTGCAACACCTGCCCTCAGCCCCTTCCACTGCAGACAGCCCCTACCACCAATGTGGACCAGGTGCCACGGCACGCTCGGGACACTTATACCTTTACCTTCTTTTGGGGGGCACCAGGCAGTGCTCAGGGGTTACTTCTGGCTCTGTGCTCAGAGTGTCCCTCCAGGCTGGTACTCCTGGCAGGTTCGGGGACCATTTCGGGCCGTGGGATGAAAGCCCGGGCCGCCCGCGAAGGCCAGGCCCCTCCTCAGGCACTCGCGCCTGCCGCCCGACACACAAAGGGCCGTGCCTAACTCATGCTGTCGTGAACTGGATATGCTGGTACACCGAATACGCCACAGGGAACGGATCAGACTCATCACCTCTCACGATGCCACACACGAGAAAACCCTTGCCAACTTGATGGTAAGAATACAAATAATTTGGTTCTACCGTGACAGGCTGGCCTCGAACAGACACTCTCAGCCAGGAAACTAAGGGGAACTGGGGGACGTGAAGGCCAGAGAGCAGCAGTGTGTGGGGGTGCAGATCCGGGCCAGCACCGGTGGTCCCCAAGCACCCTGGAGCAATCTCAGAGAACAGAGCCAGGAGGAATCGCGAACTGCTGCCGAGCAGCAGCACAAAAAATAAGATACACAGAACCCAAGAGCCAACCATTCTCTATCACCCAAGAAAGGCCACCCAAAGCAGGAGCGGGTGTACCATCACCCTCACAGGCACGGCGGGACAGGAGCTGCCGGCCAGGAAGACGGCAGAGGGGGCGGACTGCAGGGCCAGGCGGCCCCATCCAGACTCCGCACGGACTCAAGTCACCGAGGGGAGTGGAGATGCCGACGGCCCTGCGACGTGGGCCAGACGCTGAGTGACACGGTGTCACCTGCTCCCGCGATGGACAAGCCCTGGGCACGGGTAGGGGTGGCAGAGACCAGGGTGAGGACTTCTGAGGAGGGAAGGGCCAGGAGCGGCTGACCCCGGCGGGAGGAGAGCGGCAGGCAGGACTTCGGGCTGGGCGAGGGCGGGGGTGCACAGGACCCCGGCACCGGTTCGGGCGGGCACGACCTGTGTGCGTCTTCTCGTGGGACTTGAGAACGCCAGAGGAGACGAAGCCGCGGCCGCAGAGCTTGCACTTGTAGGGCTTCTCGCCGGTGTGCGAGCGCACGTGCTGCTTCAGGTGACTGGACTTCTTGAAGCCCTTGCTGCAGTAGTCACACCTGCCGCGACAGAGGCACCTGTCGGCCCGCCACCCCCGCCCACCGGCCCCCCATCTCGCTGCTGGCCAGGGGCTCGCACCATCTGCAGTCACCCAGCTGGGCCAGCATCTGCGCTACAAGAAACCGGGAGACAGTAGTGGGAGACGGTGCGCCGGGCCGCCCTTCTCAGCGCAGGCACCCTGGACCCTCTGCTGCCTCTAGACCAAGCGGGACAGGCCGCACTCGCGCACCAAGGCTGGCGAAGGCTCCAGGAGCTCAGCTGAGCGAGGCATGAACACACAGCGCTGTTTGCCCGCAGCTGTCTGGGGCATGTTCACATTGCGCTAAGGGGCGAGAGAATGCCCAAGGGCAAAGTACCCCCAAGGCACCTGACACTCTTCAATTCCCGCCACTACATACGATCCCAACCTCCACCAGGCCTGATCCCGAGCACAGAATCAGGAGCAAGCTACGCAGTGCCGAAGTGGCGGCCCAACACCTCCCAAAAATAAGCTTCGGTTAAGCATCGTGAAATAAGGAAAGCAGCTTCCGAAAGCTTCTTCCACGGCGCCCCCCTCCAGCCAAGCCCACGCTCCAGCCTGAGACAGGGGGGTCTGTGGGGCCCCGCGCCTACCCCCAAGCCCAGCCCCAGTTCCCTCCCACAGCAGGTGTGGCTTCCTGAACTTTGGGACCAGAACTGCCAGCAGGCAAGCGGCAGTCCCCACGGGCAGACACGGCGCCACGAAGCCGGAGCAGCGCCCCCGTGTCCCACTGACAAGCCGCCAGCTCCTCCCGTGACGGGAGACCGAGGCTCAGGACGGCTCTGTGCTGCCCGGGCTGTGGCCCGACTTGCACACGGTGGGAGGGTGCAACACGCCACCAATAAGCCGGAGAAGCACCTGGTGCCTCTCATGTGACCCTCGCCTGGGACTGTCTCCGGACGGCCCCTCAGTCGCCCACACTGAGAACAGCTAGAGCGGCGTCTCTTGGCGAGTGCGGGCAGCGTGGGGGGTGTGTGGTTGGAGGGAGGCGGGCACAAACACCATATACTGCAGTGCCAGCAGCCCGCACGCAGGGGGCAGACACCGACACCACCTGTCCAGGACAAGAGCAACATGGCCAGTGTGGGGAAAGGGGGCCACAGCGCCCACACTATGGAGGTCAGCAGGTCAATGCTGGTGCCAGAGTGGGAGGGGGGCCATGCCCTTGCTGAGCCCACCTGTGAGCGGTGAGGGACCACCGTGCAGGGACCCACCTGTAGGAGCGCCGGCTCTGGTCCTCACTGGCCTCCAGGAAGTGGGCACGGGGGGGCCGGCAGGTCAAGCTCCTCCTGAGGGGGCTCCTGGATGAGGTGAGTGGTCTGGAATGTAACACAAGCACGGAGCAGACGCCTGAACACCAACGGGAAGGGAAGACGGCTCAAGCCGACCTTCCTGCACTCCAGGGTCCCCACGGAGCCTTCTGGGCAGGAGCAGGCGGCAACACCCACGCCAACGTGCTGAAGGCTCTAGAGACATTCAGCGGCACAGGAACTGTACGTCCGCACAAAGAGTGGACACAGGCCTCCTCCCTGAAACAGCCATCTCCTCACTTGCCCTGACCACAACAGAAAGGGGCATACCGTGCCCAGAGCAGCAACGCCACCGAGGGGCGGCCCACGGCCTCAGACCTCGTGGAACCCAGGTGCAATGGCAAGAAAGGAGTGGAGACACGGCCCGTGGTCTCAGAGCCCCTCGCTGAACACCCATGCTCTTGGGGGAACCGCTGACTCCAGGAAACAGGAGCAGGCCAGGACAGAGGACAAAGAGCCAAGAGCCCCAGGGTGCTCAGTGAAGGGGGTGCCAGGCAGCACAGCCCACGCTCAGGGGCCAGGGTGCCATGGGGAGCTCCGGAAACTCTTGCCGGGCTGACGGAGGCCAAAGGCCCACAAGGGTGGTCTTCAAAGAGAGCGAGTGACTGGCCTATCGTCCCACCGTGAGTGGGAGCTGCCATGCTGAGCCAGAGCAACAGCACAGTCAAAGGGCGTTGGCCTTGCTCACGGCTGAGCCAGCTCCACTTCCCAGCACTCCGTCGGGCTCACTGCGTACCACTGCTGTGGCCCAAAAAACAAAAAAAGACAACAACAATTCAGAAAATAAAAAGTTACCACGTAAGTCAAAATAGCGGTATTTTAAAGACAATTTTCTCAAAAATCAAAACCAACACTCAAAAGTCCCCAATGCGACCAGGAGGCTGAGCCTGAAACGGCGCTGCATCCTAAACTCCTTCTAACTCAGCACTCCCAGAATCCTACAAATCGGGCCGAGAGTGTGGCCGGTACAGACACCCGGTGCTCTGCCTGGGGAGGCCTTTCCCAGATTCCCAGCACAAAATGATCTGTCACCTTGCTGGGAATGGCCGGATCTCAGCACCCGAGTGTGACTTCACAAACAAAAACACATGGGTTTGTGCCTGAAGCAAGGCACTATCTCCCGATGATGCTGCACAGTCCCGACCTTCCTGACTTGCCCCAAGGCCAAAGCCAAACTGTGGGATGGAGTGAAACAGGCACTGCAGGCGCTGAGAAGTCGGCATCCCTCTCAGAGAACCTGTCCAAGCCCTGCAGTGAGTCCACTCACATGGGCGGAGGAAGGACACAAGCCCCGCCACGACACTCACTACGTTCATGGAGTCAGCACTGGGAACCGGAAGTAAGTTCTGCTGGTGGAAGCTTGTGGACAGGGCCTGGGATTCCAGGGTGCTGGAGTCCTGTAACTGCTGGACTGCTGGAAATGGGGTCTGCTGACTGTAGGCATCAGCCACTGGGAAACCTACAAGAGCATGAGAGGGAGCTGAAAGCAGACGTGAGAGTGAGCTGTGAGGGGGACGAGAGAGCGAGCTATGAGGGACATGAGAGCGAGCTGTGAGGGGACGTGAGAGCGAGCTGTGAGGGACGTGAGAGGGAGCTGTGAGGGACGGAGAGCGAGCTGTGAGGGGAGTGAGAGTGAACTGTGAGGGGACGTAAGAGCGAGCTGTGAGGGACGTGAGAGTGAACTGTGAGGGGACGTAAGAGCGAGCGGTGAGGGAACGTGAGAGTGAATTGTGAGGGGACGTGAGAGAGCGAGCTGTGAGGGACGTGAGAGTGAACTGTGAGGGGACGGGAGAGCAAGCTCTGTGAGGGAACATGAGAGCGAGATTTGAGGGGAGTGAGAGTGAACTGTGAGGGGACGTGAGAGCGAGCTGTGAGGGACGTGAGAGTGAACTGTGAGGGGACGTGAGAGTGAGCTCTGTGAGGGAATATGAGAGCGAGCTGTGAGGAACGTGAGAGTGAACTATGAGGGAACATGAGAGCGAGCTGTAAGGGACGTGAGAGTGAACTGTGAGGGGACGTGGAGAGTGAGCTCTGTGAGGGAACATGAGAGCGAGATGTGAGGGACGTGAGAGTGAACTGTGAGGGGACGTGAGAGTGAACTGTGAGGGGACATGAGAGTGAGCTCTGTGAGGGAACGTGAGAGTGAGCTCTGTGAGGGAACGTGAGAGTGAGCTGTGAGGGACGTGAGAGTGAACTGTGAGGAGACGTGAGAATGAGCTGTGAGGGGACGTGAGAGTGAGCCTGTGAGAGGATGTGAGAGTGAGCACTGTGAGGGAACGTGAGAGTGAGCTCTGTGAGGGAACGTGAGAGTGAGCTGTGAGGGACGTGAGAGTGAACTGTGAGGGGACGTAAGAGTGAGCTGTGAGGGGACGTGAGAGTGAATTGTGAGGGGACGTAGAGCGAGCTGTGAGGGACGTGAGAGTGAACTGTGAGGGGACGTAAGAGCGAGCTGTGAGGGGGCGTGAGGGTGAATTGTGAGGGGACGTGAGAGCAAGCTGTGAGGGATGTGAGAGTGAACTGTGAGGGAACGTAAGAGCAAGCTGTGAGGGACGGAGAGTGAGCTCTGTGAGGGGATGTGAGAGTGAGCTCTGTGAGGGGATGTGAGAGTGAGCTCTGTGAGGGGATGTGAGAGTGAGCTCTGTGAGGAACGTGAGAGTGAGCTGTGAGGGACGTGAGAGTGAACTGTGAGGAGACGTGAGTGAGCTGTGAGGGGACGTGAAAGTGAGCTCTGTGAGGGGATGTGAGAGTGAGCTCTGTGAGGGAACGTGAGAGTGAGCTGTGAGGGACGTAGAGGTGAAATGTGAGGGGACGTGAGAGAGAGCTGTGAGGGGACGTGAGAGTTAATTGTGAGGGGACATGAGAGTGAGCTGTGAGGGAACATAAGAGTGAGCTCTGCGAGGGACATGAGAGTGAAATGTGAGGGGACGTGAGAGAGAACTGTGAGGGAATGTGAGAGTGAGCTTTGAGGGGTGAGAGAGGAACTGTGAGGGAATGTGAGAGCAAGCTCTTTGAGGGAACGTGAGAGCGAGCTGTGAGGGGACATGAGAGTGAGAGAGTGAACTATGAGGGGATGTGAGAGTGAGCTGTGAGGGACGTGAGAGTGAACTGTGAGGGGACATAAGAGAGCTGTGAGGGGATGTGAGAGTGAGCTCTGTGAGGGGATGTGAGAGTGAGCTATGTGAGGGAACGTGAGAGCGAGCTGTGAGGGACGTGAGTGAACTGTGAGGAGACGTGAGAGAAAGCTCTGTGAGGAGATGTGAGAGTGAGCTCTGTGAGGGAACGTGGGAGCGAGCTGTGAGGGAACGTGAGAGTGAACTGTGAGGGGCCAGTAGTGAGGAGAGAACGTGAGAGCGAGCTGTGAGGGACGTGAGAGTGAACTGTGAGGAGACGTGAGAGTGAGCTCTGTGAGGGAATGTGAGAGTGAGCTCTGTGAGGGAACGTGGGGGAGCGAGCTGTGGGGGGAATGTGAGGCGAGCTATGAGGGACGTGAGAGTGAAATGTGAGGGGGAAGTGAGAGAGAACTGTGAGGGAATGTGAGAGTGAGCTTTGAGGGGTGAGAGTGAACTGTGAAGGAACGTGAGAGCAAGCTCTGTGAGGGAATGTGAGAGCGAGCTGTGAGGGGGACATAAGAGAGAGCTGCGAGGATGTGAAAGTGAGCTCTGTGAGGTGACATGAAAGTGAACTTTGAGGGGTGAGAGTGAACTGTGAGGGAATATGAGTGAGCTCTTGTAAGCGAATGAGAGTGAGATGTGACGGACGTGAAAGTGTGCTCTGTGAGGGGACACGAGTGAGCTGTGAGTCACACATGAGATTGAGCTCTGTGAGTGGATGTGAGAGTGAGCTGTGAGGGATGTGACAGTGACCTGCGAGGGACGTGAGAGAAACCTGTGAGTCACATGTGAGAGTGAGATAGATGTGAAGGATGTGAGTGTGAGCTGTGAGGGACGTGAGTGTGAGCTATGAGGGACATTGAGTGTGAGCTTTAAGGGCTGTTGAGTGAGCCATGAGGGATGTGAGAGTGACCTAAAAGTGGAAGTGAGAGTGAGCTGTGAGCCAGATGTGAGGATAGGGCCAGGCCATAGCCATTAGCAGACGTCCAGGGCCTGTTGTGGCGTGTCAAAGACCCGGAGAAAGCTGCCCACACGGATCCCTGACCTGCCCAGGGTGGGAGATGTCTAGAGTGGTGCTGAGAAAACGGGCAGCTACAAAACGCACCTGCCGGGTGTCAATGCATGGACAGCACATGCAGACCTCCGTAAGCCTGAGAGACCTCGAAGGGCCTGACCAGGAAGCACAGCAGCCTGCCATGAACAAAAACACTGCCTCCCCCTTCGGAAAAGCTGCGTCACTAACCTTGGGATAAGGCAGATGGTCCGAAGGGCTGTGCTGGCGTCTGCTCCTCAAACTGGCCGGCCGCCCCTGCAGGCTGTGCTGAGGACTCACAAACCGATCTGAAGGAGCACGGGGAAGCACCATCACAGCCCACCCACAGTCAGGCAGGGCAGGACCCCAGAGGTCCGCGTGTCCCAGCATGACTCAGACAGATGCGGGTGGGAGTAGGCTGGCTCATGCAGCCACCTGAGCTGAGACCCCAAGCTGAGACCTGCTTCCACACAGGAGAAGCCCAAAGACGACATCACCTGAGGTCTTTGGAGACGCTGCCGCTCAGACAACACAGAGGGTCAGTGTCACCCAGGGTCGAGGGCGATGCCAGCACCTCTCTGGCTGGGGACCACAACGTGCGTGATGCCCGCACAGGTGCCACCGGACCGCCTAGAGCCACGCTCGGCACTTCGGGCAGCATCCTCCCGGTGGGCGGGCAGGACAAAGGCGTTAGTGAGGCCACACTGTGCTCTCCGTTCTTACCTTCATCTGCCTCCAGTGGTGTCTCGGCCAGCTGCTGGGCCAGGCCCGACTCCCCGTGGCCACGACATGTGGGGACTCCAGGCCCAGCAGGCCCTCGGGCTGCGTGGCGGCGGCGGGGGCGCGGGGAGCTCACTGCTCTCCATCTCCACCTGCAGGCCCTGCTGGGCCACGGCGCTGTCGTCCAGGGAGGCGGCCTGCTGGTGCTGCTGGAGCTGCTGGGCCAGCTCATAGCTGCAAAGAATCAACGCCAGTGAGGGCCAGAGTGACAGCACAGCGGGAGGGTGGGGAGAAATCTCCCTCCCTGGACAGCACATATCAGCCTTTGCAGCGTATATGTCAGAGGCCACACTGCAAAGTCAAGATCTAGCTAGTGAGGTCCTGCACCAGCTCCAGAGTAATCCCGCGGAGGCCACACCTCCAAGACTGACCACACCTGCCTCAGCTGCGGCCACTGTCCCAGACACACGCATCGCATAACCGCAGCTCCCGTCCCAGACACACGCATCATACAACCACAGCTCCCGGCCCCAGACACACGCATCATACAACCGCAGCTCCCGTCCCAGACACACGCATCATACAACCACAGCTCCCGCTCCCAGACACACGCATCATACAACAGCAGCTCCGCCCCAGACACACGCATCATACAACCGCAGCTCCCGTCCCAGACACACGCATCATACAACCGCAGCTCCCGTCCCAGACACACGCATCGCATAACCACAGCTCCTGTCCCAGACACACGCATCGCACAACCACAGCTCCCGCCCCAGACACACGCATCGTAAAACCACAGCTCCCGTCCCAGACACACGCATCATACAACAGCAGCTCCTGTCCCAGACACACGCATCGCACAACCACAGCTCCCGTCCCAGACACACGCATCGCATACAACCGCAGCTCCCGTCCCAGACACACGCATCGCACAACCACAGCTCCCGTCCCAGACACACGCGATCATACAACAGCAGCTCCTGTCCCAGACACACGCATCATACAACCGCAGCTCCTGTCCCAGACACACACATCATACAACCGCAGCTCCTGTCCCAGACACACGCATCATACAACAGCAGCTCCGGCCCCAGACACATGCATCATACAACCGCAGCTCCCGTCCCAGACACACGCATCATACAACAGCAGCTCCCGCCCCAGACACACGCATCATACAACAGCAGCTCCCGTCCCAGACACACGACACGCATCATACAACAGCAGCTCCTGTCCCAGACACACGCATCATACAACCGCAGCTCCCGTCCCAGACACACGCATCGTACAACCGCAGCTCCCGTCCCAGACACACGCATCGCACAGCCGCAGCTCCCGTCCCAGACACACGCATCGCACAGCCGCAGCTCCCCGTCCCAGACACACGCATCGTACAACCGCAGCTCCCGTCCCAGACACACGCATCATACAACAGCAGCTCCCGTCCCAGACACACGCATCATACAACTGCAGCTCCCGCCCCAGACACACGCGATCATACAACCGCAGCTCCCGTCCCAGACACACGCATCATACAACCGCAGCTCCTGTCCCAGACACACGCATCATACAACCGCAGCTCCCGGCCCCAGACACACGCATCGCATAACCGCAGCTCCCGCCCCAGACACACGCATCGCATAACCGCAGCTCCCGCCCCAGACACACGCATCGATGCAGCCGCAGCTCCCGTCCCAGACACACGCATCGCACAACCGCAGCTCCTGTCCCAGACACACACATCATACAACCGCAGCTCCCGTCCCAGACACACGCATCATACAACAGCAGCTCCCGTCCCAGACACACGCATCATACAACAGCAGCCCCGGTCCCAGACACACGCATCATACAACAGCAGCTCCCGTCCCAGACACACGACACGCATCATACAACAGCAGCTCCTGCTACCAGACACACGCATCATACAACCGCAGCTCCCGCCCCAGACACACATCGCATACAGCCGCAGCTCCCGTCCCAGACACACACGCATCATGCCCGCAGCTCCCGTCCCAGACACACGCATCGCATAAACCGCAGCTCCCGTCCCAGACACACGCATCCTACAACCGCAGCTCCTGTCCCAGACACACGCATCATACAACCGCAGCTCCCGTCCCAGACACACGCGATCGCACAACCGCAGCTCCCGGCCCCAGACACACGCATCGCATAAACCGCAGCTCCTGTCCCAGACACACGCGATCGCACAACCGCAGCTCCCGTCCCAGACACACGCATCATACAACCGCAGCTCCTGTCCCAGACACACGCATCGATACAACCGCAGCTCCCGTCCCAGACACACGCGATCGTACAACCGCAGCTCCTGTCCCAGACACACGCGATCATACAACCGCAGCTCCCGTCCCAGACACACGCATCGCATAACCGCAGCTCCCGCCCCAGACACACGCATCCTACAACCGCAGCTCCTGTCCCAGACACACGCATCATACAACCGCAGCTCCGTCCCAGACACACGCATCGTATAACCGCAGCTCCCGTCCCAGACACACGCATCGCACAACCGCAGCTCCTGTCCCAGACACGCATCGCATAAACCGCAGCTCCCGTCCCAGACACACGCATCGTACAACCGCAGCTCCTGTCCCAGACACACGCATCGCACAACCGCAGCTCCCCGTCCCAGACACACGCGATCGTACAACCGCAGCTCCTGTCCCAGACACACGCATCGTACAACCGCAGCTCCCGTCCCAGACACACGCATCATACAACAGCAGCTCCCGTCCCAGACACACGCATCATACAACCGCAGCTCCCGTCCCAGACACACGCATCATACAACAGCAGCTCCCGTCCCAGACACACGCATCGCATAAACCGCAGCTCCATCCCAGACACACGCGATCATACAACCGCAGCTCCAGTCCCAGACACACGCATCATACAACAGCAGCTCCAGTCCCAGACACACTGCATCGTACAACCGCAGCTCCTGGTCCCGAACAAATGAATCATCCAACCATGGGCCCACCAGGCACTGCACGGCACTGTCCCGGAGCCTCGATTCTCGCAAGGCCAGGAAGAGGGAAGGCCACTCGACACAAAGCACAGCCACTGTGGCCGCACCGAGTCAACAACTCCTCCAAGAGAAAAGGGGACGGCAACATCGGTAGCTGTGAAGCCAAGAACTCTGAGCAAAGCCTCCAGCGCCTGCCTGCTCCTATGAGGTGCGGAGGGCCCAGCCCCCGTCTCAAGGGCGCCAGGCAAACCCCGGGCCCTGCACACGCTCATCCTGGAGCTGCCTACCTGGGCCTACACAGACCGTCCTTCTCACTGTCCACATCAGAAACGGTCCATCTCACATACTGTGGCGGAGGAGGCACGAGAACAGTGGGCAGCCAGCAAGCTGCCTGTCTACATCTCTGCAGAGGCCACGCCTGAGGCCGGAGCCCCCCCGCACCCGCAGCGACGCTGGAGAACAGCAGGTCTGAACACACGCAACACCTCAGCAAGCGCCTGGGGTCCTGGCTGAGGCTGCAGGTAACCAAGGGTGCGTGATCTGTGGGTTGTGTTTCCATGGGCAACATGGGATTCTTTTTTACTGTGTAAACGTTTTCATCTCTGTCTGCTGTGTTCCTGATCAATCTCAAAATAAATATACATGCACGTATTATATACATATAAAGCAATTTTCAAATATTTTCCAGTTTAAAGTAGAAAGCGCTCCTTTCTAAATATCACCGCTCTGGCCTACTCCTCTGCAGTGGCCAGACTGACCATCTCCTGCAGTGACCACGGCAACGCCCTACACCCCCGCTCCACGTCACAGCCCTGAGTCAGCTGACCGCTTCTCCCAAAGCTGGCCTCTGGCCACTGGGTCCTCAGTGGGCAGCACAGCAGTGCCCTAACGCTCGCCCTGAGTCTAGGCCACGCACCGCTGACCTTGTTCGCAGCACCGCCAGCCCTCGGGCAGACTGGGAATCCTCCTGCCGCAGCCGGCAGGGCCAGTGGACCTCAACAGTGCGCCCAGGGCCCCCAAGGCAGGACACGCCTCCGTAACCAGGGACGGGCAACTGAGCACATGAAGGGCAAAGCCCTGCGGGGCACCACTGTCGGAGCCAACTCGCTGGCTGAACCCGCAGCAAGGAAGTGAGTGCGGTCAACGGTGCCGACTGCGGGAGAGGCCACAGCGGAAGCGCCTACAGCTGTTTTTGCACCGGGACCTCACCCGCAGGTCCAGGCTCTGGGCAGCTCCAACGGGGATAGGGACACAGGTCAGTGTCCTCCAGCAGTCCTCGGACGTCTCCAGGACGTGACTGCCAAGTCCCACCTCTCACGGCAACATAAAATCACGCCGTCTCCACAGCAAACCTTGCCAAGGATTTTCCAGGAAAGGTCAGAGGTGCCAGGCAGGAGCTGAGGACCAGCCAGCCCAAGAGAGAAAGCGGGTGTCGGTCCAGATGGCAGACACGTGGTCACTGCCGGCAATCACTCACCACTGGCCAGGAATTTCCCTTTAGAACCCTCGTCACCCGAATACACCGGACTGTCTTAACACTGCATCTAACTTGTAGGCTCTTCATTTAAAAAACATTTTTTGTCTTTCGTGTCTGCATCTAATTACTGATTATCATTTATTTCTTTTGGTGGTGCCAGGACTGAAGTTAGGGACGCCGCAGACCAGGCCAGGGCTCTCTCCCCCCAGAGCCACCTCCCGACCCCTCCCAGCCGAGCCTTGAGAGACAGACGAGAAGCGCTTGCTTAGCCCAACTCAGACTACTCCAACATCAATCAGAAACTAAACCAGTGGGCTGGGTCAGGGCTCAGAGGCAGAGCATGGCATGAGAGCCCAGGCCCTAAGCCCACCACCACCGACCTCTGCACTGCTGCGTGGCCCCAGCAAATACAATCCAAAACGCCAGTGCCGCTTCCATCTGGGTGCGCAGGCGCTGACACAGACTGAAGTTCCTGAACTCGCAGGCAGGCACACCAGCGCCTGAGGCCTCCCCCGCAGTGGGCACACCAACGCCTGGAGGCCTCCCTCACGGGCAGCTGGGCCTCCCGCCGGCCACCAACGCCTGGGCCTCCCTCCGGGCCCGGGCCCCGGCACCCCGTGGGCCTCCCCGCCCGGGCCTCAGCTGGGCCGCGGGCACGCCTGAGGCCTCCCTCCCGCACGGGCACACCAACGCCTGAGGCCTCCCCCAGCATGGGCACACCAACGCCTGAGGCCTCCCCCTCACGGGCACACCAACGCCTGAGGCCTCCCCCCGCACTGGCACACCAACGCCTGAGGCCTCCCTCCCGCACGGGCACACCAACGCCTGAGGCCTCCCCGCCGCCGCACACCAACGCCTGAGGCCTCCCTCCCCACGCTGGGCACACCAACGCCTGAGGCCTCCCTCCCTTGCATGGGCACACCAACGCCTGAGGCCTCCCCTCCCTCACGGGCACACCAACGCCCTGAGGCCTCCCCGCACTGGCACACCAACGCCTGAGGCCTCCCCCCCCGCACGGGCACACCAACGCCTGAGACCTCCCTCCCGCGCGGGCACACTAACGCCTGAGGCCTCCCCCTCACAGGCACACCAACGCCTGAGGCCTCCCTCCCGCTGGGCACACCAACACCTGAGGCCTCCCCAGCGGGCACACCAACGCCTGAGGCCTCCCCTCCCACGCGGGCACACCAACGCCTGAGACCTCCCCTCCCGCACGGGCACCCAATGTCTGAGGCCTCCCTCCCATGCTGGCACACCAACGCCTGAGGCCTCCCCCTCCCATGCGGGCACACCAACGCCTGAGGCCTCCCTCCCGCACGGGCACCCAATGTCTGAGGCCTCCCCTCCCACGCAGACACACCAACGCCTGAGGCCTCCCATGCGGGCCCACCAGTGCGTGAGGCCTCCCGCGTGGGCACACCAGTACGTGAGGCCTCCCTCCCACGCAGGCACACTGAGGCCTCCCCATACGGGCCCACCAGTGCGTGAGGCCTCCCCACTGCGGGCACCCAGTGCCTGAGGCCCACCGGTGGGTCTTCATGTGCTTCTTGCAGTTGAGGGACGTCTTGAAGGTCTTCTGGCAGTAGGGGCACATGTAGGGGCGCAGGTCGCTGTGGATGCCCATGTGCCGCCGCAGGCTGCCGCCCGTGGTGAAGGCGCCGTTGCAGATGGCGACTTGAAGGACTTGAGCCCTGGTGCGTCCGCACGTGGGCCTTGAGCACACCCGCAGAGACAAAGCCTCGGCCGCACTGGGAACACTTGAAAGGCTTCTCCCGGTGTGGGACCTGCACGGAGGACGGTCACTGGGCTCGGGCACTGCAGGCGGCTCTGCAGGGCAGCAGCGACCCACCCACCAGGCAGCACCCGGGCCCGGATCCCTTCTCTCCCCAGGGCCACCCCAGACAGTGCCTGGTAGACCTGAACACCTGCCACAGGGACAAACTGGGTGCAGCCGCCCTAGCAGAGGGGACGAATACTCAGGGCAAACCCGGGACTAGGTGTTAAGTGAAACACTGAACCATAAAATACCAGTGAACCAACCGGGGCCAATGTGGCGTCTTGGACAGCAAGAGCCAATCGGCCAGTCCCCAACTGCTCTGTCTGTCAAGGACCAGCTCCTCTGCCCGCCGTGAGGGTGAATGCCCTCCCTGGGCTGGGCAGGGCCTTACCCGCCGTGTGTTTAAAGGCTGTGCCCTGTGCCCAGGCAGGGGCCTGACCCGCCTCTACTTAAATGCCGCATGCCCTGGGCTGTGCAGGGCCTTACCTGATGTGCTGTTTAAGGTGGCAAGACTTCTTATATGCACGGTGACAGTAGAAACACTTGTAGGGTCTATCTGCTTCATTTACAAAATTATTATTAAAATAACTTTGGAAAAGCTGGTTCCGTGGAATGGGCTGGATAAGACCTACAAAGGAAAAGAAACTCTGGAATAATGAAGCCACTGTCAAATCCTCCCCACCTGTGCCTCTAAAGGTGGCGCCTGGCGCCGCCCTCCCTCACGCTATCTGGCTCCCCTTCAAGCCGCTCCCCCAACACGCCCGCTCGTCTCTCCGGGTCCTCACATGACTACTTCCACGCCGGAGGACCCCGTGTTCCCTCTCAAACACATTCTCTCTCTCCCCTCACCTCCTTCTGAATCAGTTTCTGTAGGAATTATCTTGTATCACAAGACAAGTGAAAACCACACAGTTGCAGTATCTACATCACTCGGGACATTCTAGCTCAGGGCCGCCAGAATTGGTATATAAGCTTCACTCATACACCACACCGTCCATGGTATCGATTTATTCATCACTCTGACATTCTAACTCAGGGTCACCGGAACCCCATCTTCTATCTTCACTTATTTCACACAGAGCCCCTGGCGTCCGCAGACCAACCGGCAGCCCCCAGGGGGGTTGTTACCCACTGCCGAAAGCAAGTGGGGCTTCCGACATTCCCAGAAAGGCCCAGGCCCTGCAGCGCCCGCATGCAGGCCGAGGCTCCACCGCCGCGGGTCGTGCTACCCCTCACATGCCAGTGACGCTGCACGGTCCGACGTCCCATCCCTTCAAGCCCAGCGTGTCTCACGTGCTGTGACGAGGGACACAGGACACAGGAAACACCCGGCTCCTCACAGATGGACCAAAGGTCACGGAAAAGAGGCACCAGGACACACAGATCCCTTTTCTGAGAATCCTTCACAGTGTTTTGTTTCTCTTTCGTTCTAACAGAACCACTACTTGGGGGAATTTAAATGAAACCTTGAGACCACAAGCCGGGCAGCTTCCCTACTGTTGCCTACGGGTTGTGTCCCTAGAGGGGGCTGTGTGGGAGGCCCAGGACCCCCGTTTTGCAGGTGCTGAGCAGCTCTGGGTGCAGCCCAACTCAGCCCCATGTCTGCACCCGATCACAGGCCCTCACGACGCCTCACGCCTGCCTCACCAACGTCGGGTGATGAGGATGGGCTCCTGCAGGGGGACGTCGGGCACCGGGCGCTGCCCTTGCCCACGCTGGCCTTGGCAGGCTTGCGCTGGTGCCGCAGCCTCCGCAGCTCCCGTGTGCCTGAAGTGGGAAGCGATGTGCGCCTTCCTGTGGCCTGAGGTCCGGAACTTTTTGTCACAGTGAGGACACGCTGAAAGGTCTGACACCTGTGGCAATGAAAGGATGCAGGAGAATCACCTCAGTGAGGTCTGCCTGTGAGCACTTAGGGCATGGGAGAATCACCTCAGCAAGGCCTGCCTGTGAGTAATTAGGATGAGGGAGAATCACATCAGCAAGGTCGGCCTGTGAGCACTTAGGGGCGCTGGCGAATCACCTCAGCAGAGTCTGCCTGTGAGCACTTAGGGTACGGGAGAATCACCTCAGCAGAGTCTGCCTGTGAGAACTTAGGGCACGGGAGAATCACCTCAGCAGAGTCTGCCTGTGAGCACTTAGGGTACGGAGAATCACCTCAGCAGAGTCTGTCTGTGAGCACTTAGGGCGCGGAGAATCACCTCAGCAGAGTCTGCCTGTGAGCACTTAGGGCGCGGGAGAATCACCTCAGCAGAGTCTGCCTGTCAGAACTTAGGGCGCGGGAGAATCACCTCAGCAGAGTCTGCCTGTGAGCACTTAGGGTGTGGGAGAATCACCTCAGCAAGGTCTGCCATGAGCACTTAGGGCACGGGAGAATCACCTCAGCAGAGTCTGCCTGTGAGTAATTAGATGAGGGAGAATCACCTCAGCAAGGTCTGCCAGAGCACTTAGGGCACGGGAGAATCACCTCAGCAGAGTCTGCCTGTGAGAACTTAAGGGCGCCGGAGAAACACCTCAGCAGAGTCTGCCTGTGAGCACTTAGGGCGCGGGAGATTCACCTCAGCAGAGTCTGCCTGTGAGCACTTAGGGCGCGGAGAATCACCTCAGCAGAGTCTGCCTGTGAGCACTTAGGCGCGGGGTAGAATCACCTCAGCAGAGTCTGCCTGTGAGTACTTAGCGCAGGGTAGAATCACCTAGCAGAGTCTGCCTGTGAGCACTTAGGGCGCGGGAGAATCACCTCAGCAGAGTCTGCCTGTGAGAACTTAGGGCGCGGGAGAATCACCTCAGTAAGGTCTGACTGTGAGCACTTAGGGCGCGGGAGAATCACCTCAGTAAGGTCTGATGTGAGCACTTAGAGCGGGAGAATCACCTCAGCAGAGTCTGCCTGTGAGCACTTAGGGCGTGGGAGAATCACCTCAGCAGAGTCTGCCATGAGCACTTAGGGGCGCGAGAGAATCACCCTCAGCAGAGTCTGCCGTGAGCACTCAGGCGCGGGAGAATCACCTCAGCAAGGTCTGCCATGAGCACTTAGGGCGCGAGATATCACCTCAGCCGAGTCTGCCGTGAGCACTCAGGGCGTGGGAGAATCACCTCAGCAGAGTCTGCCATGAGCACTCAGGGCGGGAGAATCACCTCAGCAAGGTCTGCCGTGAGCACTCAGGGCGCGGAGATTCACCTCAGCACGAGGTCTGCCGTGGAGCACTTAGGGCGCGAGAGAATCACCTCAGCAGAGTCTGCCGTGAGCACTCAGGCGCGGGGAGAATCACCTCAGCAAGGTCTGCCGTGAGCACTCAGGGCGCCGTAGATTCACCTCACACGAGTCTGCCGTGAGCACTTAGCACTGACGGCAGGTTCGGACCCCCATTTCAGGGGACAGTTTCGTAGGTGCTGTCACCTACTCCCCACTTCACCACAAGTTCCAGCATGAAGTCGGTGGGGTGAGCGCTTTACGCAAAGTCAGAACAGCCAGTCTCTCGGAAGAGCCTGCAACTGTCACGCCGCGGCTGCTCGCATGCGCCTCCCACTCTGGCCAGTGCACACAGGTGGCTGCTGTGAACTATAAACCACGACCACGGCATTTCCTACGGAAGCCACTTCCCTTTGCATAAGGAATATTCCTTTCCTCAGTTTAATCAGCAGATCAAACACAGACACCAAAGAAGGCACAGAAATGACCAATTGACTCCACTTTAGCTCGCCAGATACTCAGCCACACGGTCAGGCCAAAAGCCCACGTGGTCACGGAAGGAGGTCCCGCTAACGGGACAGGCTACTCAAGGGGTGATGCAAGAATCAGGGCGCAGAACTGGGCTTCTGTGGAGGCAGCAGCAGCAGCATGGACACAGGGGCTGTCCCTGCCCACAGGCCCGGGGCCCAGACAAGCCCACGCCTCGGCCTCAACCAGAGCCCCATAAGCGAGCTCCCCTGCACTCGTGATCCGGGGGTCCTGGAAGAGGGGATCTCCGGGCCTCTGCCCGAGACCACCAGCAGCAGCTTGGGGCTGGAGTAGTAGGACAGCAGGGAGGGCATTTGCCTCACATGCAGCCGACCTGGTTCGATCCCCCGGCATCCCATATAGTCCCCTGAGCACCACCAGGAGTAACTCCTGAGTGCAGAGCAAGGAGCATCGCCAGGTGTGACCCCCAAAAAATGAAACCAGTCAGTACCGGCTCTGTCCAGACTCACGTGTGTAACCAGCCGTTTCGACAGCAGGTGCCCTGCGGGGCTGAGGGCCACAGGGGCACTACTCGGGACTACGCGATCCCGACTGAACTCAGGCCCCAAGCAGGCCCCACATGCCAGTCCCTCGCTCTGCCTCTGTGCTCCAGCCGCGTTCGGTGGAAGCGGCGCTGGCACGCACCTGTGTGCAGGCGGATGTGCACCTTGAGGCTCCCGAGGTGGAGAGCTCTTCAGGCAGTGCTGGCACTTGAACGCCTTGATGCCCGTGTGGGTCTTGATGTGCGCCGTCAGCGTGCTCTTGACGGCGAAGGCCCGGAAGTACCGCGGGCACTTGAAGGAGCTTCTCGTGCGTGTGGATGCGGATGTGGCGCACCAGGTCGCTGGGCTTGGCGGAACTCCTTGGTGCAGTAGGGACACACGTGCCACCGACCTCGCTCCTCGCGGGACGGACCCCCTGCGGCGAGAGCAGAGCAGAACCGTCCCCTGGGCCCAGACACCGCTTACGCACTGCCGGCCGGCACCACAGGGGCCCCTCGGGGCCAGAGCCAGGA
This sequence comes from Cryptotis parvus, assembly GCA_021461705.1. Classification (NCBI taxonomy): domain Eukaryota; kingdom Metazoa; phylum Chordata; class Mammalia; order Eulipotyphla; family Soricidae; genus Cryptotis; species Cryptotis parvus. Next base: position 3,354 of record JAJIBD010010677.1, on the reverse strand, counting down.
GTGGCAGGGGGCTTGGTCCACGGAAGAAGACAGGGTCCATTCTGGATCAAGCTGATGTCCCTCACTGAACACCAGGAGGGCGCCGGCTCAGCCCTTGCAGAAACGCTGCATCCCTGAGAGCATCAGGCCAGCCTGGGAGCAGGGAAAGGCTGAGGTCCAGCGGAGCCAGAACATGCACAACGGCCCTGCAGGCTTCACAGACACCAAGCTCAAGAAACGCAGAAAGGACCCACGAGGGTTAAGACCAACAGTGACGAGCAAGCCGCTGCTGGGAGACACACGAGGTTCTCTCCTCTCCAACTATCACTGAGATGTTCTGAGCAGAAGAAAGAAAAATCACACATGGAACTTACGGAAATAAACTAAGTAAAAGAAGAGTTAAAAATCCGCAGAATCACTTTGGAAACATTTTCCTACATTTCCTCATCAGGTATTAAACAGACACCAAGAGAAGCAGGAAGGATGCATTCAAGAGACACCCAGAGAACCGGGGAGAACCAGGGAAGGAAGCCACCTGCTATCGAAAAACTGAGCTTGCTAATGAAATTCACCAGGAAATTTTCATAATTAAACTGTGTCCAAAACACATGCGTGGGGGGTAGGGTCCACACCCCAAAAAGACCTCAAGGGCTACTCCTGCTCTGTCCTCGGGGTCACTCCTGGCAAAGCCCCGACGACCGAGAGGTGCAGGGACCGAGCCAGGCTTGACCTGTTGCCACTGCTCTGCTCTGGCCCCAGACAAAGCCTCGTTGGGGAGAAAGAAAATCCCAGTCTCCTTCTTTCGCCAGCTGAGAAGCCGGAGACCTGTCCTGTACGAGTGACCCCTCGGGAGAGCTGCATGACTGCGCCTCTCAGAGAACACCGTGACCAGCAGGGCAAGCTTTGTGGGGGGGGCCAGGCCTGGGAGATCCTCCAGTCACTGGGCCAAGCCAGCACGACCTGGGGGCTCGGGGCCGCTGGAGACTGATTGGGAAAAGCCGCTGGAGAGGTGCCTCAGCCCCAACCGTCTCTCGTGCCCCCAAATTGCTTTTCTTCTTCCAATTGCGCTGGAATAACTTAAACAGGGTACAAGTGTGTGGCAAGAGCTTTGCAGAGAAATATCCTAACAGAGGGAAAAGAAGCTAGAGGAGAGAATGAAAAGCAACGAGCTCTGGAACCAGTGAGCCAAGAAGCAGGAAGCAGGAGCGGTAGAAGCCAAGACCAAGGGGCAGATTTGGAGTCTCTGGACTCGGAATCCGAACTGCTGGCAAGGAACACCTGTGACTTTTTAGCACAGCTGTTCCCGTCAATTTTTACAGCATTCAGTATTCAACCCCGGTTTCCAACTTTCCCGGCCACCACTGAGCCTGCCCTGGCCACCCTCAATTTATCTAACTTCTTATAGGTAATTTGCTGGAAATGATTACGAATGTTTCTCAGTACAAAGTTCATGAAGACTGTTCAATCTCACCATGGCGCTATCAAGCCCTTGTATAAGACATTACTGAAATGTCACAGGACAGGCATTGTGTGTCCATGTATTCTGTTGCTGGTTCGCTTCTACTTTACATCCACTGACCGGTACGCTACTTGGTATGTCAGAATGACGGAGTTAGGGAGTGGCACCTGGGCAGAAACGCAGCCATGAACTTCAGAATTTTAACAAGTGGATAAATCTGAAGGTAAATTTTTTAACGTGGAGGTAGCTGTGGGGGTATGAACGTGACTGATGAGTCTCCTGAAAGAACAGGGGTGGGAGGAGGTAACCCCATCCCCAACTCCCTGACAGCCTCGAGTAGAAGTCTACTAAGTTCTCGTAACAGCTCAGTGAAAAGGCCATGACTTTAGCAACCCCATAGTAGATATGTTGCAATAGCAAGGTAGAGTAGATCAATCAGTGCCTGCTAGGGAAGGGGGACAGACTTGTGGGTGGGGAAGCAGGGGACTCTCGTGGCGGCAAGGGCACTGGGTGGGCAGAGCAGGCGTTGGAGCACCGAACACCTGAGACAACCTTCTTGTGAACAACTCTGTAGGCGCGGTGTTTAAATAAGGTTTAAAAAATTTTTTAAAGGAAAAGAAAACCCAGTCTCCCTAAAAAGTCACTTGTTCTATGTCTTCATTGGTTTAATTTATAAAACAATTGGGTTTCCTGTTCTTTAAACATTCATGAAATATTGGCCCGAGCGAGATTATTGTATCACATTATTGTATCACAAGGTGATGAAAATGCTTTCCTTAGTCTTTCTGGCCTTTGGTTTTTCAGGATACTCTGTAACGAGCCCATGACTTTTTTTTTCTTTTTAGGTCACACCCGCAATGCTCAGGGGTTACTCCTGGCTCTGCACTCAGGAATCACTCCTGGCGGTGCTCGGGGACCATATGGGATGCCGGGATCGAACCCGGGCCGGCATAGGCCAGCCGCTACAAAGGCAAACGTCCTACCCTCTGGGCTAGCGCTCCGGCCCCAGCCCATGACTTTTTAAAGAAAAACTTATTAAAGTATCACAGAGTTTAAAAAAAAAAAGAACATCTGAAGCATAAATCTGAAAACTAGCAGGTGGAAGTAAAATAATACCTGAAAGTTACAAAGATCCACCCACAGAGCAGCATGGACCAGAGGGGCAGACGCTGAGCATCTCCTGGGAAGAGTGAGGGGAGAGAGAAGACCCACCCACAGAGCAGCATGGACCGGAGGGCAGACGCTGAGCATCTCCTGCGAAGAGTGAGGAGATCAGCCCAGGTCTGAACGGTCCCCCAAGAAGAACTACAGTGCGTCTTGGGCCTTGTGGATGCTGTCCTGCCCAACATCTCTGGAGACCAGCTGGAGCGGCACCGGAGACGGCATCCCTGAAGAGAGGCTGCCGGGCGTGGCCCTCCCCTTGAGTGGTCCTATGGGGACTCATGGCCTGTCCAACAGTCTTGAGCTACAACACAGCCACCTTCAAAGTGGACACACCCTGCCTAGGCAGTGGGACGGGTCACCCCACGTCGGCCTCTGGTGCTGCGTGTCACAACGGTGCCCAGTAGGATGTACTCTGGCCCCTGAGTATCGTGGAGGGGACCAGGCACAAGCTGTACAGTCACACCCCAATGCAGGAGAGGCCGGTGGGTCCAGGGTGATGGGTGGGGCAGGCGGCAGTGGCTCTTCTAGGAGCTCATGGACAGGGCAGGCTGCCGCTGCGCCACAGAGACCTTCAGGACTGCCCAGGTTTCTGGGCTGCCATAGCCAGGGGCCAGCAGGAGATAGGAGACGGCCCTCACCTCTCGGCCTGACTGGCCTGGGCACCCCGGTCCTGCTCAGCAGCAGGCACCCTGCCTGGACTGCACTGTGGGAACGGGTGCACAAGCCAGAGGGCGGAGCCTGGAAGGAGGGTG
>JAJIBD010010676.1:0-39778 GCA_021461705.1 Cryptotis parvus | reverse complement strand
GGGTTCCTCCTGGCTCTGCACTCAGGAATCACTCCTGGCGGTGCTCGGGGACCATATGGGATGCCGGGGATCGAACCTGGCCGGCACAGGCCGGCTCCTTGAAAGGCAAACGCCTTACCCGCTGGGCTATTGCTCTGGCCCCAGTGTATTAGTTATTGGATGAGAACTGATTTTCTAGCTTAAAGAAATAATACATTTATTATATTGGGTTGAAATTTTTATGATACCTTCACATTATTTGTTTTTAATAAGTAGGGATTTCTAAATGTATCTGAGATTCTCCAAGTCTCCATCCTTCAAGTGAGTTAGTGCAATGAGTGCCGTGAGTGTAGTCCGCGCCCTGGTTTTTTTTTTTTTTTTGCTTTTTGGGTCATACCTGGCGACACTCAGGGGTTTCTCCTGGCTCTGCACTCAGGAATTACTCCCTGGCTGTGCTGGGGACCATATGGGATGCCGGGGATCGAACCCGGGCCGGCACAGGCCGGCCGCGTGCAAGGCAAATGCCCTACCTGCTGGGCTATCACTCCGCCCCAGCACCCTGGTTTCTGTAACGAATACCTGGTGTTTTTCTTCACAGCTCTTGAAGCCTATTTCGGGAAATTGAGGGCTCAGTGGGAAATGGGCATTGTCCAGGCCGAGGAAGCTGCCAGCATGTCTGTGGAGGAGCGGAAAGCCAAGTTCACCTTCATCTACGTGGGGGGACCAGCTTCATCTCAACCCTTACGTGGCCAAGGAGGCGGGCATTGCCCCAGGGTCCCCAGGAGGAGTGGTGGGCGCCACAGGAGCCAGTGAGGAGGCCGCTTGGGGGGCCCAGGACCCCGAGAGAAGAGGGCATTCCTGTCAAGCGGAGGCGGCGCGCCAAGTTGGCGAGTCTTGCTGAGAACCATGAAAGTGAGCCTGGGACAGTGAGGGGCACCCCTCAGAAGCCGGCAGAGCTTGGCGCCAAGAGGGGCGTAGGGTCTCCCTCCCGGGAGGAAGAAGACTCCGGCCTCTGCTCCGAGGAGCAGGAAGGGAGACACAGCATCCCAGTTTTTGGTCTTCTGTCAGAAGCACCGGGACGAGGTTAGTAACCCAGGGAGGCAGAGACTTGCCTTTGCGTCTGTGCTGCTCAAGGGGCCTTTCAGGGTGGAAGGAAAATACCCGAGATGGCAGGAAGTAGGTTTCATTGGGCTGGTTTTGCTGGAAGTCAGCCCGGTTCCTACTGTCTGACACTGGTGAGCTTTTGCTGCTGGGGCTCGTCTGCAGCTGCTGTCTTAGCCGGCACACGCAACATCTCCACGAGTGCTCACACCATGATGATTTCATTTTCACTCTGTCTGGTTTTTAGTTTTATTGAATTTTCTCTGCTCATGGGGCTCCATGGAAATTCTCAGCCCGCCAAGCCCATAGTTCCATGTGGGGGATTGAGAATGTGATGCAGTTCAGACCAGCAGTGCGGGGAAGGGGTCGGTGTTCAGTGGGGCTCCAAGACCAGAATCAGACCGCGTTAGACACACCGGCTGCACCCCAACCCCTCTCCTCCCTCCTGGTCTCGTCCAAGGTATTTGTCACTTGTCTTCCTGTTGTTCACAGATTTGCTCATGCGGACGTGGAAAATATTAATGATTTAAACATTTGAATAATTTCAATTATCTTCACAGACTATGCAGCCTTTTAGCACATTATAAAAAATTCCATTCTATCATTAAAAAACAAAACATAAGGGGGCCGGAGTGATAGCTCAGCGGGTAGGGCGCTTTGCCTTGCACGCGGCCAGCCCATGCCATCCCCGGGTTCGATCCTCGGCATCCCATATGGTCCCCTGAGCACCACCAGGAATAATTCCCTGAGTGCAGAGCCAGGAAAACCCCTGAGCTTTGCCGGGTGTGACCCAAAAAGCGGAAAAAAAAAAAGGTCGACAGCGGGTAGGGCGCGTTTGCCTTGCACGTGGCCGAGCAGTGCCGGCCCGGTTCGATCCCCTATGTCCCATATGGTCCCCCGAGCACCGCCAGGAGTAATTCCTGAGTGCAGAGCCAGGAGTAACCCCTGAGCATTGCCAGGTGTGACCCAAAAAAAGCAAAAAAAAAAAAAAAAAAAAAAAAGAAAAAGAAAGGCGAGCCAGAGAGTAGGACAGCGAGTAGACTCTTGCCCCAGCGTGGCCAGCCCATTGTCCATCTGAGCACCGCACTGTCTTCTGAGCACCGAGTGAGGAGTAAGCTCTGACACAGCCGGGTGTGGCTCCAGCACAGCAGCCCAATGGGAGTGGGTGCCATGATGGATATGTGCCATCAAAGTAATGGGTAGAAATTTCTCAGCAAAGTAAGAGTGGGGTAATTTCGAAAATCTGTGATACTACCAATTAAATGATTATCTCAGTAGTGGGAAAAAAAAACATTTTAGGGCTGGAGCGATAGCCCAGCGGGTAGGGCATTTGCCTTGCACGGCCGGCCTGTGCTGGCTCGGTTCGGTCCCCCAGCCCTGCCAGGAGTAATTCCTGAGTGCAAAGCCAGGAGTAACCCCCTGAGCGCCGCCGGGTGTGACCCAAAAAGAAAAAAAAAAAAACATTTTAAAAGTCTCTTCTCTTTTGATAAAAAGTATCGCACCAGGATTGGAAGGAACTTCTTTTTTGTTTGATTTGTTTGGGGGTCCCATGACTATGTTCAGGGGTTACTCTGGGCTTTGTACTCAGGAATTTCTCCTGATATTGCTCAGGGGACCATATGGGATGCCAGGGATTGAACCTGGTTTAGCTACATGCAAGGCAAATGCGCTACCCGTTGTGCTGTTACTCAGACTCCCAGGAGGGGCTTCTTAGTGTGTTCAGAGGCTGCCTGAAACCAGCTCTAGAAGTTCTCTTGGGGTCAGGAACAAGACTGCCATCTTGTTACTCGTGCAGTTTGTTAAGTGTTGTAGTAATACCAGAGACGGGGGAAAGATTAAATGGTATGATTGGAAGAAGCAGCTGTTGTTTGGGAAGGGCTATGTGGAAAAACTTGAGAATCTATGGAAAATTCTAGAATTAATAGGTGTTTTCTAGAACTTCTGGATATAAGAGCAACAGTAAAGAATAAATCAATGTTTTAAAGTATGCTGTTAACAGTAGCTGTAAAATCTATAAAATATAGAGGTAGGAGAATTCAGTGTTCTGAGGTCAGTTCCTTCTGTATAAAACTAACCATGTAGTTTCTCTGGTTTTTGTTTGGCATTTTGAGTCACACCTGGCGATGTTCAGGGCCTACTCCTGGCTCTACACTTAGGAATTACTCATGGCCGTGCTCACAACCATATGGGATGCTGGGGATTGAACTCAGGTCGGCCGCTTGTAAGGCAAGCGCCCTTCCCGCTGGACTATCGCTCCGGCCCCCTTCCCACTTTTTAAGTGCATGCTGGCGTAGCCTTGTTTGAAGAGAAGGTTGACCTGAGGACTTGCTTTACCCCAGAGGAAGGCCCATCGTTGGAAACAGTGACATTTGTGTTGAAGGTGTGCGAGCAGTGACCCTACCCAGAAGGGGGCTCAGAGCCAACCTGAGGAGATGCGGCCTGCAGGCCGCTGTGGTCCTTCTCGGGACAGCTCACCCGTGTAGGACTTGTCATCCCGGGATGGGGAAATGACATAGCCCAGTTACCACGGCCCATACAGGAACTGCCTCAGAGTGAGAAGATTAAGGAAACCCCACACACAATGAGGTGTGCAGTCTCACAGCTAAGGAAGTGAGGGGGTGGTCCCCAGGGAGTGGGTGCAGGGTCACTTGTCAGTGCCGAGTTGCCGTGGAGCTAATGTCAGGCATAGTGACATACAGGATGAGCTGCCAGAGGCGTCTCATCCAGGGCTGCTGGATGGTCACTTCCTCCCAGAGGGTTGGAGACACTGGGCACCGTCCAGGGCAAGGGCAGATGTGGCTCTTTCTACTTAGAACCTGACCTGAGCATTGCACCACTGTGCCAGAAAGAGACACCACAGTGTTTGGAACCTTCAGAGGTTATTAGGCGAAGGACAGACCACAGCAGTGAAAGGGGCAGCTCCCTGGATGTCCACGAAGAGCCAGAGTCCACTTTATCCAGCGCAGCACTGCCACGGCTCTGCTTTGTGAACTCGTCTCTCCGCTTATTTCTTGAATGCAGGCCATGAAAGAAATTGTGCTGTCCAGGAGCTCAGGGATAGGAACTTCTGGAGGTGCGGACATTTGGGGGGTGGCGCCCGAGGGCAGAGCAGGGGCCTTGCTGTGAGAGAGGGCCGTTGGCCACGGGCATGACACGTGACAGTCCATTTCTGGTCTGTCTCGCCACGGTCTCATTTGCAATTAGGAGAGGAAACTCGGTAACAGTCGAGATCCAGGGACAACCATTTTAAAGATGGATTTGTTTGGGCACCTGATTGACAACCTTTATAAGGACAGGCTTTCCTGCGCACAGCATTCCATCACCCCCCCACCCCCAGTGTCCGCGTCCTGGTGTCCCTGCTCATCTGTCATGGTGCTCTGCTCCCTCCAGTTCTGTTTCCGTTGCCTTGGGGTATTTTTTTCTCTCCTTCCTGTGTTTCGTCATATCCTGCATGCAGGCGAGATCATTCTGTTTGTCCCTCTCCTGACTAGCTTTTTAGTTTGGAGGACCCAAACCGATGTCAAATGACCCTTGTTTTACTAAGCAGTGCGTCAGGAGCAAAGAAGCCTGTCACATCAGAGCTGTGGCAATCCTGGAGGCCAGCTGCGGGCTGTAGGAGAGCTGAGACGCGTGGTGGGGACAGAGAGACGAAGCCGACTGCAGCCACTGAGGAGCCCTGCTCCAGGCAGAGTCGGACCAGGAGAGTCTGAAGAGGGTCCTCCCACACTGAGAAAAGCCAGCGCAGGTCCCAGGACTCTAGGATGAGTCGCAATGTTGCAGCCAGCCTCCGGGCCTCACTCGTCTTTCTGTGTCAGAGGTCGAATGCGGGCTTCACGATGAGAGGCGTTTTACTATGGAACCACATTCCCAGCCTTAGTTGTCAACTTTTTTTTTTTTTGGGGGGGCGTTTAGATCACACCAGGCAATGCTCAGGGGTTACTCCTGGATCTGCATTCAGGAATTATTCCCGAGGTGCTTGGGGGACCACATGGCATGCCGGGGATCGAGCCTGGCTTGCGTGCACCCCAGGTTGGCATTGAGCCCTACCTGCTCTACTGTTTGTTACTCTGGCCCTGGTTTTTAACTTTTTTTTTTCTTTTTTGGGTCACACCCGGCAATGCTCAGGGGTTACTCTTGCCTCTGCACTCAGGAATTACTCCTGGCAGTGCTCAGGGGACCATAATGGGATGCCGGGATCGAACCCGGGCTGGCACAGGCCAGCTGCGTGCAAAAGGCAAACGTCCTACCCCCGGGCTATCGCGCCCGCCCCGTTTTTAACTTTTGATCTTCTTTGCTTCTAAGTTTTTCAAGTCCATTGACATTGAAATAATACTTTATGTTTCAGTTCTGTGCAGAGATTTTTATCGTCTCTTACTGGGTCAAGTTACTGAAAACTGGGGCCAGAGCGATAGCACAATGTGTAGGGCGCTGACTTGCACGCGCTGACTCAGGTTTTATCCACTTTCGTTGTTGCAGTGTCCAGGGCTCACAGACTTGCTTGCACACTTGTGGGGCAGCGGTCACAGTCAGGAAATGGCAGTACTGAGACCAGATTATTGATCTTATACCGGCCCTGGAAGGACAGATTCTGATACCCCACATCACGGAAAATCTGGTCGTAGCCCAGTCAGGATCAGAGTTGCCTCAGATTTGGCCTGTGAACTTTCAGGCTCAGTTCCTGGTCGTCGTGTATACAAAGTCTGTGCCAAGCACGCTGCACTGAATTAATCTGGGCTGTAAGTTGTAAAATTCCCCAGTTCTTAGCCAGGCTTGCCAGACTTCAGGGAGTACAGGAGGCTTCGGGGCCCTGTGAGATGACCAGAGGGCTGTTGAGTGGCCCTGCAGAGTGTGGGTGTTGGCCTTGGGCAGAACAGCTTGGTGTGCTCCGTGTAGGCCTCCAAGACCTGTCCCTCAGATCGGTGTCACAGTCCAGAGGTCAAGCCAAGGCTAGATGCTGTCGGTGCTTTCCTTGTTGCTGATCTTTCAACGATGCCTGGAAAATTATGTTAAGGGGCTGGAGTGATAGTCCTGCAGGTAGGGCATTTGCCTTGCACGCAGTCAACCTGGGTTTGATCCTTGGCGTCCCATATGATCCCCTGAGCACCACTAGGAGTAATTCATGGGTGCAGAGCCAGGAGTAACCCCTCAGCATTGCTGGGTGTGACCCAAAAATGGCCAAAAATAAAAAAAGAAAGAAAAAATGATGTTAAAATCTAGTGATTTTGCATAAGTGCATTTTTTCATTTTACCAATTATTATTGCTTATGTAAGTAGATTTTTACTAGTGTATTTTCACTCAGGACTGTTCAGTGAGTTTCTGCATTTTATTTTTCTTGTTTTTGGGTCCCACTTGGTGGTGCTCAGAGCTTACTACTGGCTTTGCACTTAGGAATTACTCTTTGCAGTGCTCAGGGGACCACACCTGGGTCAGTGCATGCAAGGCAAGTGCCCTCTCACTGCTCTCGCTTTGCCTTCTGCGTCAGTTAAGCACCGTTTCAGGTTTGGGGGGGACACAGTTTTTTTTTCTTTCCTTTTTGGGTCACACTCAGCAATGATCAGGGGTTACTCCTGGCTCTCCACTCAGGAATTACTCCTGGCGGTGCTCGGGGACCATATGGGATGCCAGGGATTGAACCCACGTCAGCAGTGCAAGGCAAACACCCTCCCCACTGTGCTGTCGCTCCGGCCTCTGGGAAACAGTTCTATGATGTAGGAACAGTACTGCTGTTTGAAGAGTTCTGATGGGTCGTAGACGGACTGGAGGGAATTTTAAGTATCACTCTTCTTCCTGTGCTCTCAGGTGGTCGCCGAGCATCCGGATGCCTCAGGCGAGGAGATTGAAGAACTGCTCAGCTCCCAGTGGAACCTGCTGAACGAGAAGCAGAAAGCGCTACCACACAAAGTTTGCCCTCGTGGCCTCGGCCCCGCTGACGAAGACTCCGGTAAGCCTAAAGTCGTGCTAGTGGGTTCTGTGTCAGGGGCATCAGCAGGAAGAAACTGTGGGCAGTGGTCACGTTGCCATCTGTGCATGTTCAGACACACGTATGGAAGAACGGTGTTTTTCCATTGAAAATAACTGACATATTTGGGTATTAATTTAAAATATAAAAAAAAAAAATTGGGGCCAGAGCGATAGCCCAGCGGGTAGGGTGTTTGCCTTGCACGCGGCTGGCCCATGCTGGCCGGGTTTGATCCCCGGCATCCCATATGGTCCCCCGAGCACCGCCAGGAGTAATTCCTGAGTGCAGAGCCAGGAGTAACCCCTGAGCATTGCCGGGTGTGTGACCAAAAAAGCAGGAAAAAAAAAAAAAACCCTGTATCTCTCAATATTCATCAGTTATGCTATCAGTTTTGGAGAGGCCAGAGCCCGAGACCGGAAATAATGACAGCATTCCGTGTGTGCTGGCTCGTGCTTCCAGAGCGGCACAGGATGTTTGACTGGGCTCGCACACGCCGCACAGCCTTTGTCCTCACGGACTGAGGCCTTTCAGAGTGCTGTGATCAGCTTCCTAGTCTTAGTAACACTGAGCTGCGCTTACGAGACTCAGTGCTTATCGCAGATGCTCTGATTTAGAAGTGGGGATATTGAGGATTTGTGTAATTTCTTAAAATGTCCACCGACTTAATTTTCTTGTTAAATCTGGAAAAACATCCTTTTACAATAATTTTTTAGTGATTCAGGTTTTCCTCAGGCCACGTTCAGCATTGGGTCATTTGGGCTGTTGTTGGATCAGCTTGTGTCCTCCTGGCTTCGCGTGTGGACTTAATAGTTTTTGTTCCTCTTGGAATTTTATTTCCAAGAACTCAGTGTGAAACACCAAGATAATGGTCACACCTCGGTGTGGGTGTGTGTGGTCTCAGTGTACGAGCTCCGAGTCTAGGGCTCTGCTTTTTTTCAGAGAAAACTGCTGCCTCCTGGCTGACTCAGGCCACTTTAAAGGATCGTGACTTCACCTCAGATTGGATGTTAGGTGTCAGGAGTTGGGTGCTGTGGTGCCTGGCAAGTGTTCACAGCTTAGCGGACAGTAGTAGGGGCAAGCGTGGATCATGGATAGGTGGTTCTGGCAGAATCGGGTTGACTGAACAGATACCACTGTCCAGCCTCCTGGTGTGCCCCTGTGGCCAGCCTGAGATGTGGTGGCCTAAACCAGAGCTGAGCAGATCTGCTTACTGGACAGTTCCCACCAGCATGGCCTGCTTGTTTGGGTCTTTTCATAATATCAGATCAGCAGCTGAGATGAGGCCCTGTGTGGATGGTGACCCTGGGCAGGGCCACCAGAACGCCTCCGCCTACATCTCCTTGAGGTACATCTGGGGTCCACCAGGCACCACAGAGCCGAGCACTCAGCCCGTTGGGGAGACTCGAGCATGAAGCTGGCCTTCCTGGAGCTGTTAGACAACAGCCAGGCACGGCCCCAGCATCACCTCCGCATCACCTCCGCACCTGCACACCTACTGCACACCCATTATACTGGGCAGTACTGCTTGGCCAGCTTCAGTCTCGCATGAGGGATGCTCCCTGAAATACCTCCAGCATGCGGTATTCACAGGAGAAGGCTCTCCACACTGCATCTGCAGATACACTTAAACTGATCAGGAAATATATTAAAAAATCTCAGGCTTAGGGCCTGGAGCGATAGCACAGCGGGTAGTGCTTTTGCCTTGCACATGGCCGACCGGTTTGATCCCTGGCATCCCATATCGCGTCCCCAAGCACCGCTAGGAGCAACGCCTGAGTGCAGAGCCAGGAGTAACCCCTGAGCGTTGCTGAGTGTGATGCAAAAAAAAAAAAAAAAAATTCCAGGCTTAATAATCATGGTGCTGGGGCCTGTCGGGCTGGCTGTGTTCTGTGGGCTCAGTCTGGCTGGGCAGACCCTGTGTCCACCACCCTGCAGGCCTCCTTTTGCTAGTTGTCTATACATTTTTTATAAAGTTCATCTCAAATTTCTGTGTTTTTTCCATGTTATAAAGATTGTTTTGAAAAATATGGGGTTATATTCAAATTCAGTGCTGTAATATGTTATAATATAATTTCAAGAAAAAACCTGCAGAGCAACTAGATTAGACAAGATTTTCCTCAGCATTTGGTGTCAGTGGAAATGGTCCATTATAATGTTTTATAAAGAGATACGCTCTATAAGGCCAGGATGTGGCTCAGTGGTGAAGCACTTGCCTTGCATGTGTGAGACTCTGGGTTTGATCTTTGGCATCACTGTTTTAAGAAAGGGACAGTGGCATGGTCTGTAGTACTCAGGCCTGGGAGTCAGGCTCCCAGGGAAGCCCATCTGGCCTGGATTTGCCCTGGGTAGGCCCTCCGTGCTTTGGAGCATGGCTCGTGGAGTGTTTCTCATGGAAGTTTCTCCCACCCCTGTTCCAAGGTAACTTAAATGGGAAGAAAAGAAGCCACACCAAGAGGACACAGGACTTTGCAGAAGATGTTGAAATTGAGGATGCACCTCGGAAAAGACTCAGGACTGACAAGCACAGTCTTCGGAAGGTAATTCTGACCCCACTGGCCTGGCAGCATGCAGGAGGGTGCTCTGCTCCCGAGCCTCTGAGGACCTGACGAGGAGCAGGTGGTGGTTCCTCCAAGGGCCTTCACGCAGCTGGGGGTGTTTGGCTTTGAAGGTCGGTATTCGATCCTGTGTAGTTCCATCTGCAGCTCAACACATTGTGCGCTGAAAATGACTTAACCACGTTAGCGTTATCAGCCTTTGTAAATGCTGAGTTGATAGGAAACCATAAAAATCCATTAGAGGAATTTGTTACACTTGACTAAATCTATATGTTACACTTTGCTAAAATTTAAAAATCCTCCAAAGACATCAAAAATAGATTTTGTGAGTTATTCAGTTTATTAGTGGTCAATATTATTGTTCCCGTAGCCGAAATACTAACAGGGTCATGTAGGTCCATTAGATTCAGCCGGAAGGAAGCCGAGAGCCAAGCTGTAGCCTGTACCCGTCCCGCCACCGGAGCATTCTCCGAGGCACTGGCTGGTGACCTGCATGAAGCAGCGAGTCACTGCCACGCGGCTGGTGGCAGCAGCTGTCCTCTGATGTCGCCCGGATCCAGCTGCTTTTACTAGTTGTCAGGCATCAGTTGCTTTGACGTCGTTGTGTTTCAGACACTTGGGTGACCCCTGGCACTGCCTCCTGCTAGCCGCACCTGGTGATCCCTGGACCCCACCAGTCGCCAGGCACCAGAATATCAGGCCTACAAGGCCAGGCCAAGTGTCATTTGGAGAAGCCCCCAGATTGCTGAGCTGCTGGGCAGACCACTCCTTCCCCTCAAAAAACTAAAGAAAAATGTGGCCCTGGATATTTGAGATAGCAGCGATCATGCCAGTCGCCAGTTGGGCTGGAGCTGGGGCTCAGTGGGGCCTGTGCTCCCGGAGTGTCAGCGACCCGAGGGTGGGCTCCAGGCACGCTGAAGCAACAAGAACGGCTATTTTGTGGCTTCCCTCCCAGCTCGGTCTTTCTAACCCTGAGCTCTGTGACGTGAACGTCCTCTGTCTCTGTGGAGCACTTTCTGAGGCCTCTGCCCTGTGTCCCACCGTCATTCTGTTCCTTCCAGGGTGCCAAGCACCAGCTGAGCTCGGTGTCAGGGAAGCAGGCTGGCCGCCAGGCAGCTCCACGTTGGCACCGTCACTCTCCAGTACCAGAGAGACTGTTTGAGCCCATCTTTTCTCACCTTTCCTTTTCGTTTGCCAGTTCTGCCTTACTGGTCATCTGTATGTGGTCCCTTAGAGCCAGTTTCAGTATTGGCCTCTCAGTGTAGATATTCAGTGGCTCTCCTGACTCTGGCTTCAGCATCTCCTTTCTGGATTTCTTGGACAGCCCATCGTGGAAGCGTCTATTTCTTATAACTCGAACTGTTTCCACCCTGCGTCAGGGTGTGTTGCAGGAGGCTCGGGGCAGAAGCACTTTGTGTGTCTGGGCCCTGGGTCTCATCCGTGCACCCCAGCTGGGTTGTGAGGAATCGAGGCAGCTGCCGGGAGCCGCAGGCCCTCCTCCCCTGCAGAGGCTCAGAGTGGGGATGGGGTGGGTAATGACGGGTGCAGAATCTGCTTCTGCTGTGAAGAGCCTGTTTCTGGGGCGGGGGCGCTCGGGGGGTTTCCGGGACAGCTTATGGCATCTGTTGTTCACGTGGGATCTTTGCTTCCTTCCCTCTGTCCCTTCCTGCGCTCCTCCCCTTCCCTTCCTCCTTTCTTTCCCTTCTTCTCTTTTTGAAACAGAGAGAGATCACTGACAAGATGGCCAGGACAAGCTCTTGCAAGGCCCTGAGGGCCGCCTCCTCCCTGAAGAGCCAGGCAGGTAATGTGGTCAGCACACCTGTCCTCTTGCTGGGCCCTGGGGCTGGGCAGGGCTAGGACTGTGTGATGGTTCCAAGCAGAATAGCTGGGCCTGTCACGGCAGCAGGGAAGGAGCCAGACAGTGGGGCTAGAAGCAGAGTGAGGTCTGAAGGGTTTCTGGCATCGGAAGAGCCTTTGCAGATACAAGTTTTTCTAGCTAGTTCAGCTGCATTGTACGGATTTTACTTTTCTACTGATTTCCATTGAGCTTTTTATTGTTTTCAACTTGAAAATTATAGTAGAGAAGTGATTTACAGTAGAAATACCCAGTTTTCTTACAGGTGATGGACCTAGTCGTCGCTGTAAATCTCGCCACCTTTCATTCTCTGGAAATTATGTGCATGTTAGCAAATCATTAAGTTTTTTTTTACTTAATGTAATGAATACAATAGGCCAGAAAAATTTTGTTTTGTTTTGTTTCTGGGCCACACCTGGCTCTGTACTTAGTAATCACTCCTGGCTGTGCTCAGGGGACCATATGGGGTGTCGGGACTGAACCCTGGTAGCGTGCAAGGCAAGTGCCTTCCCGCTGTATTTTTGCTGCAGACCATCAAATCTTTTGAAAATTAGTTGTCAAACAGGGAAGGGTGGAGTCAATCAAGCTGTTTTTTCCCCAAGCCTTTGTTTATTCAAGAAATAAACTAATTTTTATTTTTTCCACATTCAGACCCCCTCATATGCCAAAGGAATATATATGTTTATCTTTAGAACTTCATTTAGAATTCTGAGACAGTAAAGAGATTGAGGGTATGAGATTTCAAATTTTATAAACCAAAATTATTTTACAGCAACGAAAAATCTGTCTGATGCATGCAAACCACTGAAGAAGCGAAACCGGGCTTCCCAGGCCGCACCTTCAGCTCTTGGGTTTAGCAAAAGTTCATCTCCTTCTGCGTCATTAACTGAGAATGAGGTAAAATAACAATCACAGTGATGACAGTGGCGTTCATATGAAAGCCATTTAGCGCTCCCAGTGGAAGTGTGAGTAAAGGTCAGAGTTAATAAAACATAACATTGGTGTTCTCCATAACCTAGGTGAGTTTTAGATTTTCTAAGCTGTGCAAGTCATGACATGGATAAAGATCACTATTTTAGTCTGTGAGCCCTTCAAAAGACACCTAGAATATGTATAAATGTACACGTATATATTTTAGATTCTGATGCAGTTCAATTGTACATGAACTCTGTCAAAACCTGTTCTACATAGCCCTCACACTGAAATTTCCTGGGGAAAGTCAGTTTGCTTTGGTCGGCATAGGACACACTGTTCTCAGCCAGTGACGCTGGTCCCGGTGCAGTGCTCCTGGTGGGCTGAAGGGGCGCTCACACCCACTCTGAATCCTGTGGTTTCTGGACCCAGGCTCAGAGAGCTGCTCAGGTGGTCCATGGCTCGGGTCCTGAGCTCTGGTCTTCAGTTCTGGCATCTTCTTAAGCTTCTTGAGTGTTGAGGGGGGTCAGAACCATTATGGTAATATGACTCCTGCTTTCTGGACTTGTGCACTAGATGACAGCAAAATAGCTATCTGAGGGGATTCCTCACTTAGCAGCACTGGATCATGACTTCCAGATTCACCAGGGAAGTCTTACAGCTTAAAAGCAAGATGGAAGCAGGCATCAGTGAATAGGCGGACCCTGAGAAGGCGCCTGAACTCCAGTCTAGGCTGTTCTCACGAGTTTGCTTTCCAGTGTTAAGTCCTCGGTACTCTGTTCCCTGTGATTCTGTTCCTGTCATTGTAGACACGAGTCGTAGTTTTGAGGAGATGCTGACCTTGGGCTCTTTGGGAACAGAGTAGTAAAGCAAGGAGTGGACAGCCAATCCAGGCTCCCCTCGCTGCTCTCAGTCTTGATGGTTCCCTCCCACGAAACGGGCAGATCATGTTGCTGTGAAGAGGCCTGGAACGTGGAGGCCAGGTGGGAGGCCGCTGTGACATGCAGAGCCCTTGGCGCCGCGCCGGTGGGTGTCTGGGGCCTCCCTCCAGGCGGAGCTGGTGAGGCGCTGGCGCTTCTCCACAGGTTGGGCACACTCAGACAATGCTGTTACCCTTGTTTGCTGAACTTGTAGGAGTTTCTTGAAACACAAAAAAGGCAAATTCTATACAAAATCATTTTTCTTGTCCACGTTCGGTTAGTATCTTTAAAACTAAAATGAAATAAGGGCCAAGGATGTGACTCAGTGGTAGAGCACTGGCCTTGCTTGTGCAAGACCCGGGTTTGATCCCCAGCACTGCAGATAAGTAAGCAGTAAATACAAGTCTAAAATCCTAAAGAACACTACTAGAAGAACATGGCTTTTTTTTACATAAATGATTTTAGATGCATTTTTCTTGCATCGTATTTTGGTTCACTTATTTGGCTGAGCTTTATTTTTTTCTGTGGTCAGGTACGGTCAAGAGGAAAATCCTGAGATCTCTGTTACTCCTGGTCCTACATAATGTACATGAAAGACTTTCAGAGTAGCACAGCATGGCTGCCACGGCAGGGGTGGAGACGGGAGCAGCTGTGTGAAGCTGTGCCTGCTAGTCTGACGATTCTAGCCGGGGCAAATAGAAACTTTTTGCATTAGACATTTGTTCTGAATTCAGGAATACTTAGATGAAGCATTTTATAATCATTAGGCTTAAATTGATTTTTAATTCTGTAGAACTTGAAAAGTGTCCAGATCATTATGTACATTTTTATTAAATACATTAAAGTCACACAGCTTGTGAGTCTCTTAGGTGGTACATGGTTCCCTAGTGTGTGCGTTCTGTTTCTTAACACCAGTGTTCACATTGTCAGGGGCATTTTCCCTCAGACCACCTTCGTGGGGCTTGATCAACTTTCTTGAAGGATTTATCACAGAGTTTAGACCAGAACGAGTTAACTGACCTGGGTTCCAAGCCTAGTGTTTACAGCGACAGGCACACGGAGCAGTTTCGACATGCCCTGTCCACGGCTTGGCTCAGGTGTGATGGGAGTTAGGTGATACGGACGTCGCCCTTTGGAGGTTCCGACTCTGCCCCTTTTCAGGTCACATGCCCTTTGCATGTCTATTTCCTCTCTCATCACCCTTGATTGGAAGAAGGGGGTTCCCTGGGTGGTAATTTTAGACATGTAGGTTCTTTCGTGGTTAAAGTCGTCTCAGAAAAGGTCTATTTGATGCGTAAAATCCATATTGGAATACTTGTTCCTGGCGGGCTACATCACCCCACTGACCAGCACAGATAGGGTATACACACTTGCATGACGAAGGCCTGTGAAGGATTAATGTGATTTAAGTGTCTTGTAACTTCATTTCTTATTCCCTTAGTAGAGCAAATTCTTATTTTTTTTCGCCTTCACTGGTAACAGCTTTTATGGGAGCCCACATCAGTCAAGTTGGATTTGAACTCAGCTGCCCTGTACTGCACTTAAATGCTGTAATACCCCAAGACGCCTGCTGCAGGTGGTGTTTCATCGTACACACTCAGTGACATTCCTATCACAATCATTTTATGGAAGATGTGTGATAATCTGTTTTTACTGGTACTAATAAACACACACAATGAAGAAAGCAGATAAAAATTTTAAGACCAAGGTAAGATACCTAATCAAGGTCATCTAATCAACCACATTCATCTCATAATAGAAACACATTCATATTCCAGTGATCAATGTAGGTCTCGAGTTGAAAGGGGGCCCTTCCTCAGGGGTTGTCCTGACTGTGACACGGACATTGCACTGAAGGGGTTAATCTCTTAGAGGTCATTTTCCTCCTCGAGTTCATAATGTACTGAGTTTTTCTTGAAAAGAAAGTCAACATCTGTACCTTCAAAAACAAAGAACAAACAGCACACATTAAAAGGAGTTCCTCATCAACTATTCCCATTGCCAATGGAATGTTTTCAGTACTGTAGATATTAAACTACTTTCCAACATAAAAGACAGGAAGAGTTTTGATCCTGTCTTTTTTTACTAAAGTTTTACTATGACACGAGATATAGTAAATTTGTAGGGAAAAGATCATTTACAGTATCATTGTGATTTATTTAACTCTACTCTTTCGATCCAGTGACTGATATTGGGGAGGGTGCCATGATCAGCGTGTTCACACCTGCCGTTTCATCAGTTGCTTTTCTAGAACATCAGCCATCATATTACGTGTCTGGGGCTCGGTTGACCGCCCGGGGTGGTGCCCGCGTGTGCGCATGTTTGCATGGCGAGGATCAGGCCTCCTAGAAGCAGAATGCTCGTAGCACTGGTTCACCCCAGCAGACGCTTCAAACCTGTTTGACCTTTAATGAGAGTTTCTCACTGTCACTGTCTTCTGAACCAGTGCGTAATGCATGTACGACACTTAGGGTGCCTGGCACTTTGCAAGGATTCAGTGGTTCGCTATTGTGACAATAATGGTTATGACAATAAAAACAATGAAATCATCCTCATTCCATTTTTATCCAAAAGTCTACGTTACTGCTTGGCGTGAAAAGCGGTCCTTTGGCTGCATTGTGTATGTGGGGATACAATAAGCCTAGGAGTGGCAAAAGCGGGTGGGTTGGTGTGTGTGGCGCTGTGGGCTTTGGTGTGGCTGAAGGCTGGCCAGTGTCTGTTCAGGCGTAATAGAAACTTCCAAGTCGGGCTCTTCCTGAATTTTTTGAAAACAGGTTTTAAAAAAGTGATGCAAGAATGACTGTGATTCAAGAAATGACCCCACAAGCTAAAGGCTTTTCCTATAAAGGCTCTGGAAGAAGGAGGTTTTCTTTGAAACTCTGGCACAGTGGATTTTGAGTGCTGGCTAGCTAGTGACCAGTGTGATGGACCCACTAGAGGCCCACATCTCAGCACTGGCCCACGGTCTGGGAGGGTGGGGTCCTGAGGTGTGCACCCGGCCGTGGCTCTCAGCTGGTCGTGGCCGTACCCCATGTGGTGAGAGGCCCACCCGGCCTTCCTCCTGGAGGAAGGAGGTGCGTGGGGAAGTAGCGGCCCTGACTCGCCGAGGGTGAGCGGTAGTGGCTCAGCCACACGTTCCCTCCAGCTCTGCCCTGAGGAAGCCTGAGTCAGATCGCTAAACTGCCTGTGGTTGAGCCGAGCTCCCCTTCAGCGGTCCGTGGGGTGCTCTTACAGCTCAGGGCTCGCCTTCGACAGGAGGAAGACTGGCTCAATCTCCTCGGGTATCCACCGTCTACACGGCAGCAGTTTCAAAAGTGCCAAATTGCACTGGAGTGGAGAGGTCCCGGAAGTTCAGGTGTTGGTCATGGGGCCTTGTGTTGTGCAGAGCTGAGGGTCTGCAGCTGTGATGACTTAGGTGTAGCTGCATCTCGGTCCTTGCCTTGAGTGACTGTTAAGTAGCCCTGTCCGCTTTGGGAAGGTGCCGTGATGGCAAAGCATGAGAGGCCTTGTGCTCTGCGCTGGTGTGAGGCAGCCCTACGCGCCGGCGGTGCTTCCCATTTCCACTGAGTCACGCAGAGGCACTGTGAGTGGGGAGCAGGGTGGGGCTGGCCGAGCAGGCGTTCATGTTCGGAGCCAAGTATGCCAGAGGGCAAGAGAGAACAGGGACTAGAGCCCTTAGGGGCAGAGTCACTTGTGCCATCCCTGAGGCCCGCCCCATTTGCTCACCTCAGAGTCGTTGCCAGAGGTGAATGTGATTGGTCAGACTCCAAGGGCAGTCTAGCCAACGGTTGCCCAGCCTTAAAAATGCCCTAAAAAGGAAGAAAAGGGAGATTGTAAATCAGCAACGTTGCCGGATGTGAGTGTGAAATTAGAGCGGGGGCTCCAGGCCTGACGGCATACAGTTGGCTGTGACTTTGTTCCGTTCAGTACTCAGCGCCATCATCATCATCATCATCGCTAGCATTGTTGCTCTTGGCCGCAGGGTCCCACCCGGCCGTGCTGGGGCTTGGAGAACCCGGACGGTGCGGTGTCGGGACCAGAGTCAGCTGCATGCAGGGAGCTGCCTAAACCCTCACTGTCGCTGGCCGTCAGGAGTGTCTGCAAGTCAGGGCCCTGTTCATTCTGGGAGTGGGGAGTAACAAGGCCTCATCCACCCTGTGAACGGGGTCTGTTGGGACACCGTGTGAATCGGCTGGGACTTCTTCCTCCAGCCTGCAAAGGTCGATGAGAAATCAGATGACTTAACTTTGTTTTCATTTGATTTTTTAAAGTTATACACTTTGCAAGTATATCTAGCATCTTAGACCATTTCCTTTTTTGTTGTTGTTTTGGGGCCACACCCAGCTGTGCTCACTCCTGGCAGTGCTTTGGGGGCCATACGGAGTGCCAGGGAATAGAACCCAGATCCGCCCGTGTGCACGTCACCCGCCCTCCTCACCGTCCTATTTCTCTGGCCCCATTGATGATTCTTTTTTAGTCTGTGTTTTGGTCAGGTCGATTTTTGTATAGGACTGGGTAGAGGCCCCTTTGACTTAGTGTAAAACTTGTATTTATTGTTTTCAAACCAGCTTTTTCTTTACTTGTGTTTTTAAGAACCTAAATAGAAAGAATAGCTGAAGATTGCTGTTTTCTCTTTTAGATTTTGAGTCTAAATTATAATCTTTGACTTAAACAATTAAAATATTACTACCAGGAACAGTTTGTCAAAATGCTTTCCAAGGGGCCGGCGATAGCTCAGCGGGTAGGGCATTTGCCTTGCATGCGGCCGGCCCATGCCGGTCCCGGTTCGATCCCGGCATTCCATATGGTCCCCAAGCACCGCCAGGAGTAATTCCTGACTGCAGAACCAGGAGAAACCCCTGAGCATCGCGGGTGTGACCCAAAAGAAAAAAAAAAAAAAAAAAAAAAGCTTTCCAATTTGTTCCCAACTTACTATATTGACATTAAATAAGGTTAAAAGGAATAAACAGACTTCTGTGTATTTTAGCATTTGGGGGTCAGTGAGATTGATTTTGATCCCACTGTTTTACCAAGACTGTTAGGCGTTCCTCCTGATTTCCTTGCCAGTGGTGGTGCGTGAGCTCTCCTTAGCAGAGGGGTCACGGGGCGTGAGTCCATTCAGTCCCGACTGTCTGTGGGCGGCACCTTCTCTGGGGTGTCTGTCGAGGGCCTGTCAGCCCCATCTTGTTGGGGCCTGTGGAGCCACGCATCATTTTGCTCCGGCCTGTCTCTAGTCGGGTTTTTCTCTGTCATCCGTTGGCGTGTATTTTAGGAAGGGTGTTAACCATTCAGGCGTCTGTTGCGAAGTGAGCGGGTGTGGTGCCGGCGGCAGGAGCTGTTGGGCTCAGCCGCTTGTGCTGCCGAGCAGCTGCGTGGCTTCATCACTTTCCCAGGCTTCCTGTGGCAGGCGCAGCCACTGCCAGCCCGCCTGCTCCCTGCACCAAAGTGGGGCGAGAGAGCAGGGCTGCCCTGGGATCTGACTCTGGCCATAGCCGCCACTTGGCACTTGCTGGCCCCTTCTGGACTGTCAGCACGTAGGAGCCACCAGAGTTTACGATGGATGGTGCGAAGCATGGAAGTGGTATGCATTGGAAGCCGCGTGTGCTCGACGGGTCAGTGAGCCCAAAGGGGGAGGCAGCCAGGAGGGTTCTAGCTGGTCCATGGAAGGATCACTAATGAAAATTACCAACTGTGGCATTGAGGGCATGGCTGACTAATTCAGAATTTATTTTGATTCCACTCGAATATTTCACTGTGATGTTTGCTTGAAAGACCTGTTGGAGATAAGTCTTGATTTTATTCAAGCTCATTAAATCCGCTGAGCACAGGATCCTTGCCATTTGTAAATCCAAAATACTGTATGAAAGTACTTCCTAGTAATCTTTTTCTTCCTTTACAAAAGTATAACTTAACCATGAAAATAATGTTGGTTTATAGAAATATTTATTGTTCAAGGTCTGTAATTGTATTTCTAAATGATGTAGTATTCTACCTGTGAAGGGATTTGTTTGTCAACAGAACTACCAGTTCACTCTGTGCCATCACTCGGAGGCTGGGGCTGTCTTTTCCAGCCCCCGGGGAGGATGTGACTGGGAGCCCCTTAACTCCCGAATGGCGGCATCATTTCCAGAGACTGGTTTGAGTATGTTCACTGGGTTACCTTATGTTCCTGAACACCGTCTCGGAAAAACCGTCAGATTTCTTAAGGAGACTGCATTCCCCCGCCCTCCGGTAATGTGTGTCTGAGGCGAATAGGCACGTTGATGCTCGCGCACTGGGTAGGGCACCCGAGACGTCAGGACTCAGCTGCTGGAGCTCGGGCCGCCAGTGTGGCTGTGGCGGACCCGGAAGCAGCGCGAGTCCGTGCCAGCCTGTGCTCGTTCAGTTACTGCGTTTTTCTTTTTCCAAATGCGTCCTACTGGATATGGAATAGACTGTAGATGTCGTAGACTGAGATTTGGGACTGTGTTGGGACCGTGCAGGTGAAGGTGTCACTTTGACAAACAGCATCTCCAAGTAAGTACTGTCAGCCGGTGACCAGGAGCCTGCGGCTGGATGAGGCATGCTGGCGTGGCACCTGCGCACGGGGCTCTTCCTGCAGGGCTTTGCCGAGCGGAGAGCCGTTGGACCCCAGCTCCCCAGACTGTGTGCTAGTTGTCTGTTGAGTCACGGGGAGGGTTGGGCGGGGTGGGAGTTGGAACCTCCTGCAATCTGTCATGGACTGTAATATTGTAAGGTCTGTATTCTGTATGTGTATCTCGGCCCCCGAGCAGGAACGAGCCTGTGTGTCTTCACATTTATATTCCCATTCAAAGTATGTAAGCAGACTTTGTTAATCTAGGAGATATCTCCAAGTGGAAACGTGCTAACTTTTCTGTAAATCTGAAATAAAAGGTGCTGTTCCTCCCTCGGCCCAGGACTGGTCTGTGTTTTCTGTCTTTCTCTCCATGCATTTTTTTTAAGTTTTTTTATTTTATTGCAGCTGCACTATGGGAAGAACATGGGGTGATGGAGAGGCACCAGGTGCTCAGTACCGCCCGGGCCGGCTGTTTGGGCTGCTCGAGTGTGGTCAGAGTCGGAGAGTGGCTGTTCCTCCTGGTGGGTTCCCCAGCGCCCACCTGTATCTAAGCACATATTAGCCAGGCTTTGAACTCGACTTGGGCCCAAATGACCTGTCTAGCTGAGAGTGCTAGAGAAGTAGGTGGCGAGCAGGTCCTAGTGTGGCGCTCCCTCACACAGTCTCCCGGAAGAGGTGAGGAAGCCCTGAGAGAAGGCCGCTTCCTCTCAGGCCGGCGGGGCTGCAGGGGGCGCTGCAGTGGGGGTGGGCCGCACACCGCCGCTCCCGTCATGGACAGAAGGGGCGGCCTGCTCTCTTGGAGGGCCCTGGATCCTGGTGCCAGGGGCAGTGCCGGGCATCAAACTCGGGCCCCACACATGAGGCAGCCCCTCTACCCCTCACTCTGAGCCTGCGAGCCCCCGGGTCTGCTGAGCACCTTTTCCTGTGGGCAAGACTTCAGAATGGGGCGGGTTGCCTGTCTCGCCCTTTTCAGGCCTGGTTTCTGTTCCAAGCTTGGTGTTGGCGGCAGAGTCCCTTAACAGACGGTCTCCGTGCTTATTGCTGTGTGTAGGGAATGTAGCTCATGCTTTTGCTCGGTTGAAAAAAATCCGATTTTAACATTTATTTATCTAATATCAAAGACCAAATAGGCTTTTCATTGTTTTGGATCTACGAAATATTTCTAATTAAAAGACTTATTTTTAACAAGACTTACTGATTCCTAAAGACTCACTGATAATTAATGGTCAGGTGAGCATGCTGGTGTGCAATAAGCTTTAGCCCAGACTCTGGCTCCTGATGCATGGAGATGCTGAAGTATAACCTAGGAATTGTCTCATTTATTCCAAAACGACTCTTCTTTCAGGCCTCTTACCTGGACTCCAGTTGGCAGATTCGGGCCTGCCCCTCTCTACTTTACTCCCCTGGCAGAGAGCCAAGGTTCTGTCTAAAGAGAGGGGAAGGGCAGTTAGAGGCGTGTGTCCGGAGAGCTGTGGTCAGTCCTTGCATCCACGGACTTGCTCCTGGCGCTGGCCAGCAGGACCCCCGAAGCCTCCGGTCATCATCACTGCACCATGGTCTTAGCGCCGCTCCCTGGTGACGCCTCTCTCCAGTGGGAGTCGTTGCACTGTGGCAGCTCGTGGGAGGGAGGTCAAGACGGTCAGCGCCCAGGCTCCTGTGGCTTGACCTTTTAGAACAAAATGGGTTTTCCTAAGTCAGTGTTTGAGGAGTATTAAGAGAATGTCAGATCTTGTTCCTCTTCTGCACCTGTACTAAATGCTAAGTAGGATAAAGGCCAGACTGTACATTAGCCAACAAATTACATCTAGCAGAGCCAGAACCTGAAGTGCCTCGGGCCTGGTGGGGTGTGTGCAGCCACGTGGCCGCCTGCTGGCTGCCACTAGTGAACTGTCGTCCACCTCCTTCATCTCCAGGTGTCGGACAACCCGGGAGATGAGCCCTTGGAGTCCCCATACGAGAGTGCGGATGAAGCGCAGACAGAGGTGTCAGTCCAAGAGATCCGACCGAGGAGTGACTGCCAAGAAGGAGTACGTGTGCCAGGTGAGGCCACTGCCCTCCACGGCCCTTGCCAAGGGCCTCTGATTGGTGGCCCCCCAGACGGCGGTGCTCGTCACCTCCCTTCACTGGTCTCCAGCGCCTTCTGTCCTGCCGCCGCTGATCTTCGTTCTGAAGTGTTTAGGCTTTAGCTAAAGGAAGTTGTTGGGCCTCGTGTGTGTCGGGTCTGGCCAATGTCTCTAGCTGTTGTGTTGGTCTCTTCACTGAGGGGGCCGTGTCCAGTCCCGAGGCGGCTGTGCCCCTCGGTGTGCTCTGCCGTCCCTGCCCGTGGCTGTTCTTCGGGCTCTGGAAGTCTGTGAGCCACACGCAGGTGTGTGCTGCTGAGGGCCGATGCCAGGGGCCGGAGCCTGCGTCACGCACAGAACCACGGCCCAGACCCGCTTGAAACCCTTGGTGGCTTCTGCTCCGCAGCCGTGGGGTAACTTGGTTTCTGAGGAGAGTGTGTGTGGCTGTGTGACTCCAGCCCCTCTGTGCCCTCGCTTCCTCAGCCGCTGTCCCACCTGCTGCTCAGGCCGGCTTCTCCTCTCGGGGTCGTGTGTGGGGCCCCCGCTCACTGTCCCATCTCTGCCCACAGCTGTGTGAGAAGCCCGGCAGCCTCCTGCTCTGCGAGGGCCCTTGCTGTGGAGCCTTCCACCTCGCCTGCTTGGGGCTCTCTCGGCGGCCAGAAGGGAGGTTCACCTGCAGCGCGTGTGCTTCAGGCAAGTCCTCGGGTCTTGGGGCAGCGGAATGCGTGGCTCTGTCCTGTTGGGCAGAGTCCATGTGCAGAGTCCTCCTCTCCTGAGGCCTCCCCGGGAGCTGGCAGCGGCGTTGGCGCACATGTCCAGCCCTGGGGCGGCTGTGAGCCCCAGCTGGGCGGAGGGGTACCTGGGTCACCCGAGCCTGGTGTGAGCAATGGCTCCTGGAATCTTCTGCAGAGGTCCCCTAGTGCAGTTGCACCCAGGCTGGGGGCTGTCAGTATGCCTGTGTGATGCCCGGAGGGGGAGGGATGCTTCCCTGAGCCCCGCCCCGACAGGCAGCACAGCTCTCAGTGGCTGGATGGATTCTGAAGCATCTTGGCTTGAGCTGCGTGGGCTGCCTCTGACGGTGGCTTGGTTTTAGTGTCTCGGCAGCTGCGGTGGTTTGGTTTGGGAGCCAAACCGGGAGGTGCTCAGCTACTCCCTGTGCTGTGCTTAGGGCCCTGGGTGGCGCCAGGGATTACACCCAGACCTGCCATGTGCTAGCCTGCTCTGCAGCCGCTCTGCAGCGGGAGCCAGTGTAATGATCCTTCTTTGCACCTCTCTCCACTGTCTCTCCCCTCCCTTAGGGGTTCACTCGTGTTTCGTGTGTAAGGAGAGCCAGACCGACGTGAAGCGCTGTGTCGTGTCTCAGTGTGGGAAGTTCTACCATGAAGCTTGTGTGAAAAAATACCCTCTGACTGTGTTTGAGAGCCGAGGCTTCCGCTGCCCCCTGCACAGCTGTGTGAGCTGCCACGCGTCCAACCCTTCCAACCCCAGACCATCCAAAGGTACTGCAGTGTGGCTCAGAGGGCCGTGCACGCTTCTGTGTGTGGGTGTGCAGTGTGTGGGGGGGTGTATGCTGTGCATGTGTGGTGTGTATGTGCGTGTGTGCATGTATGTGTGGAGTGGATTGTGGTGTGCGGCGTGTGCATGTAGCTGTGGAGTGTGTGGTGGCATGTGTACATCTGTGTGCAGCGCTGTGTGTGTGTGTGTGTGTGCTGTCAGTGAGTCCCACGGCCAGGAGCCTGTTCTGCTAGTTGTCTGCTCCCGGCGCAGGCGGTTTTTTCTTGACATGTGCTGCTGCCCTTTCGCTCCCCGTTCCTCATGCCTCCTCCTGAGAGAGCTCGACTTCCCGAGGAGTTTTGAGTCACTCTCATGGGTTCTCTTTTGCTTGTGGAATGGTCCACAAATGAGGAACGTATTTGATTTTTTTTTCCTTTTTGACTCACACCTGGCGATGCTCAGGGATTATTACTCCTGGCTCTGCACTTAGGAATTACTCCCTGGTGGTGTTCAGGGGATCCATATGGGATGCCAGGGATCGAACCCGGTCAGCCGCGTTGAAGGCAAACGCCCTCCCCACTGTGCTGTCGCTCCAGCTCCTGTATTTGATACTATTTGGGGGTTTGAGCTGTCTCCTCAGGCCTGAGAAAAGTTTATTTATTTAATTTGTGGGGAAGAAAAAACGTTTTAAAATAATTTTGTTTTAAAATTATTTAGGGATTGAGAATTACTCCTGCTGGTGCTGAGGGACCATTGGTTGGCAGAGCTCCACCCGGGGCTCCTGCATGTGTGTTTGTTGGCTCTTTCCAGCCCAGAGTAGCCATCTTGAAGGCTTGACCTTTCTCTGATTTTTTCCCAGTTTTGAGGCCACACCCGGAAGTGTTCAGGGCTGACTCCTGCCCTGCACTCAGGAATCACACCTGATGGGGTTTGGGGGAGCCCTGTGGGGTACCGGTGATGGAACCCTGCTCTGCTGTCTGCAAGCTCAGTATCTCAGCATCTCTCCACTGGGCCATGGCTTGGCTCCTCTCAGACGTTGTTTCGAGTATTCTTGCCTTGGGAGACGTGTTTTATGCCATGTGCCTGTTGCGTGCTGCAGTAGTAGATTCTGTTGATGGAAATCCTCCACGAAATCCTAGTTTCCTGGGCCAGATGCTTGACTGACCTCTGCACTCGTTTCTGAGTGAAAGGAGCCTTGGGCATTCCTGGCTGTTCTGTCTTGTGCTGAGGTTTTGTGCCTGTGTCTGTTCCTGTAGGTAAAATGCTGCGGTGCGTTCGCTGTCCCGTGGCCTATCACGGAGGGGACGCCTGCCTGGCGGCGGGCTGCTCGGTGATCGCCTCCAACAGCATCATCTGCACCAGCCACTTCACTGCCCGCAGGGAAAAGGCATCATGCCCACGTCAATGTGAGCTGGTGCTTCGTGTGTTCCAAAGGTGAGGTGAGGCGGGCTGGGGCATGCACACACGCACACACGCACACGCGCACACACAGCGGATTTTGGAAACAAGCTCTGCTACGCCCATTTTCATGGTTACAACTGCATCTCCCAAAGTGGGTGGTGCCATCCCTGGGAGTGGGGAATCCTTGGGACAGTGGGGGGCTCTTTCTGTTTATTTGCTTAAAGAAGGTAGATTTGGGGGGGCTCCGCCATGTAATTTTGTTTCTGAAAGGGGCTGGGACGCCGCGAACGTTTGGGCCCTCTGGCATAGAGCAAAGCTTCTGGGCGGGTCGTTGGTGCTGCTGGTGGCGGGGCCCGGTGCACAGCCAGGGCCCGGGAGCCCGCTGGGGTCAGCGTTGGAGCCGACTCTTTTGCCCAGCTAAGGCCGCTGCCCTTTGTTCCCAGGGGAGCCTGCTGTGCTGCGAGTCCTGCCCCGCGGCCTTCCCCCCGACTGCCTGAGCATCGACATGCCTGATGGCAGCTGGTTCTGCAACGACTGCAGGGCCGGGAAGAAGCTGCACTTCCAGGACATCGTCTGGGTGAAGCTGGGCAACTACAGGTGGGCGCGCGCCGTCCCTGACGCCGCGCGTTGGTTTGACTACTTTAAGCATTGACGTATCGTCACTCCCTTCAAGAGTGTGTGAATCCTGTTTTTAATATTTATAATAGATGGTGGCGGCAGAAGTTTGCCATCCCAAAAATGTTCCCCCAAATATTCAGAAAATGAAGCACGAGATTGGAGAATTCCCTGTGTTTTTCTTTGGGTCTAAAGATTATTATTGGACGCATCAGGCGCGAAAGTGTTCCCACATGGAGGGGACCGGGGCAGCCGCCACCATGGGGTCCGCGGGATCGGCAGAGTCTTCAAGAACGGTACGGACGTTTGGGGCGGGTGTGTCTGTTAACCTCCCTCAGTCTGGGGTCCGGCTCACTGGGGAGCAGCAGCCCGAGCATCCTGGCTGACGTTGAAACTCAAGAGCAGGTGATTGACAGCTGAAGACAAAGGGCAGGTTTCTGCCTTTGATGCCGTTGCTCTGTAGTTCATTAATGTGCAATCAGGGCCAGAGTGACAGCACAGCGGGGAGGGCGTTTGCCTTGCCCACAGCAGACCTGGTTTCCATCCGGGCATCCCATATAGTCTTCAAGCACCGCCAGCAGTAGTTCCTGAACACGGACCAGGAGTAATCCCTGGGCATTGCTGGGTGTGACCCAAAAAGCCAAAAAAAAAAAAAAAAGTGCATTCAGCTGGGGACCGAGTGACAGGACAGGGACAGCATGACCCCTGGAGCCCGTAGGGTGCCCTGAGTGCACAGCCGGGAGTAAGCCCTGAGCGTGCTGGGTGTGGCCCAACCGCCAAACCGGACAAACCAAGTGCATTAAGGACTCTTAAAGCTCTGGCTGTCAGTAAGACACTGGTGGCAAGTGCCTCGGCAGGTGCAGTGAAGGGTGCAGGGCAGGACAGTGCAGTGGGGAGATGTGGGCAGGGTGCTTAGCTGGGAGGGTGCGGGGTGCCTGCCCCCGCCAACCCACGGTTGCTCGGGGGTTTTCACTAAGCTGAAAGTGAGGGGCGAGGCATTTGAGATACCCGTGAAAGAGTGGCCTTGGCGTTGAGCCTTAGCACATCAAGCAGTTACGAAGTCACTGATGCCAGGAGCCCGCCACTGGGCTCCATTTCCGTCTGGCCAACAGGCCCCATACACCCCGCTGCACTCCCACAGTCCCCTGCCAGCTTCTTGTGAGGAGCCCACAGCTCTACCCGTAGAGGCCTTTTCTCCTTGGAGACACGAAATTGCATTTTGATTTATTTTCTAGCTCCGTTAGGACAGGGAGTTGAGTATTGGCCCTGGGACTTTGTCTCTGATCTCCATGGAGGGCCGGGAGTGAACACTGGAAGTGGAACGAGGGCCAGAGCCCTCGTCTACCAGTAAAGCCTTGTGGGGCCGTGCCGGGCGAGGCCTCGCGTCGGCAGCCCCCTGACATCCTTTGCACACTCTGTGTTGACGTTTTGCTGTATGAAAGCATCTGCTGTAGCACCAGAGTGATAGTACAGGGGTTGGGGCAGGCAGTGCCTAGGGCAGACCTGGTCTGGTCCCTGGCACTGCATGGTCAGTGCCCCAGAAACCCCCAAGAATGACGGGCATGAACAGCTCCACTCCCGGCCTGGCTTGCCCAGAGGGGCCCGTGGGCACAGGCCTTGAGAGGCCAGAGTGGATCAGGCAGATCAAATCGAAATGACTGGGGCAGGAGATGCAGTTTAGCCGTCAGCTGTGTCTCCGCTGGAGACCCCCACTCACCCCTACATCAAGCCCACCTGCAGCAGTGAAGGGCGAGGGGGCACAGAGCAAGGCCAGTGTCCTGCTTCGTGACGGTCTCACGCCGCGTCTCACTGGGTTTCAGCACTGCAAGAAGCAGAGGCTCGCTTTCGAGAAGTCAAGCTGCAGAGGGAAGCCAGAGAGACACAGGAGAGTGAGCGCAAGCCCCCGCCATACAAGCACATCAAGGTGAGGGGCGCTGTGTCTGTGTCTGTATGTCCTGCACGTGGGCGGTGTCAGAGATGTGGTGCTTCAGCAGCTGTGTGTGTGTGTGTGTGTGTGTGTGACCTGATTGTGGCTGTGTGTGTGCGTGTGAGACCTGATTGTGGCTGTGTGTGTGCGTGCTTGTGTGCGGCGTGTGTGTGTGAGACCTGATTGTGGCTGTGTGTGCGTGCGTGTGTGAGTGAGTGTGTGTGAGAGAGAGACCTGACTGTGGCTGTGTGTGTGACCTGACTGCGGGCGGTGTTGGCGGTTGTGATGCTTTGAAGAGTGTGACCTTGCAGGGGGGAGGAGAAGGCGTGGCGGGAGGTTTCCCCTCATAAGGTCGTGGAACCCCATATGGTCCTGGAGTGCGGGCTGGAGTAATCCCTGAGCATTGCTGGGTCACGATCATGATCTTCCCGTACATCATCTATTTGCTAGAGTGGGCACCAGTAATATCTCCATATGTCCTGTCTCATGCTAGTAGAACTCAAAGGCATCTGCTTGCTCCAGGAACATAAAGAGCCTCAAACCATTATATTAGGTCATGGGAATGACCTAATATAAATGTTACTGGTTTTTGGCATATCAAATACAACACGAGCAGCTTGCCAGGCTTGCCATGCGGGTGGCATACTCTTGTAGTAACCTCTAAATAAAGCATTTATTGATGCGCGCAGCCGCGATAGTCTGGTCTGCTGGGTGGAGTTGTGATGAGAGGGAAGTCGGATGTGGAAAATGGCGGCCCCCATGGAGTAGGGGGTCGTCTGGTTTGTTGTGAGGCTCTGCTTGGGTGGCAGGCCAGGGCTAGAACCCGCCATGCCTCCCAGGCGCCTCATGAGCGGCTGGGCATAGGAGAGCTAGTAGCAGCTCTGCCCCCATGTCTGAGAGTCTCTCATTGCTCATTGCTGGGTATGGCCAAAAAAATAGCTGACCTGTCTCCACCCCTAGCACCACAGCTGATCCCAGTCTCCACCCCTAGCTCCACATATGGAGTCTGAGCCCAGCCAGGAATAACCCCTGAGCAATGCTGGGTGTGGCCCAAAAACAAAACAAGCAAAAATGGAAAATTAAGTTTAACAATAACCCAGAGGAGGAAAGGCCTCTGGGCCGACTCCATCACGGTCAGTGAGGCGGGCGCACAGCGGGGACAGTTGCCACCCTGCCTGGTGACCTCGGCCACTGTGGGAGCCAGGGCCTTCCACACCTTCCCCGCAATGCGGGCACCTGAGGGCGGGGTGCCTGGTCGGATCCAGAGACCAGGTGCTCAGTTGAGACTGAGAGTCGGGGTGCTGGGAGAAAGGGGGCGGCGGCGTGTGGCGCCCGCTGACGGAGCTGATCGCCCAGAGTCAGGCCCAGACGTGCAGGAAGCCCATCCACGCTCACCGGAGGAGTGTTTCCCGGGGGTTCCCAGAAAAGAAATCCTGAGTCAGCATGAAGCTTGGAAGTAATGGGGCTGCTTCTAGATCTTTCCGTTCAGCAGGGTGAGCAGCGCGCCGCAGCAGGGCCTATCGGCTCGCCCCCTCGGCCGCTGTGTGTCCGTAAGGTGTGAGCAGGACTGGAGCTCCCCGGAGATGGCCCTGGGTGGGGGTGTGGGCCCTGCCGGGCTCCCGGCCGAGGGCTGGCCTGAGGCTCCCTGCGTTCCCTGCAGGTGAACAAGCCTTACGGGAAGGTCCAGATCTACACGGCTGATATCTCTGAGATCCCAAAGTGCAACTGCAAACCCACAGATGAGAGCCCCTGCGGCTCCGACTCTGAGTGTCTGAACAGAATGCTGATGTTCGAGTGCCACCCTCAGGTGTGCCCAGCGGGTGGCCTGCCAGAACCAGTGCTTCACCAAACGCCAGTACCCCGAGACCAAGATCATCAAGACTGACGGCAAAGGCTGGGGCCTGGTTGCCAAGAGGGACATCAGGAAGGTGGGTGCTCCCTTTGGCGAGTGGCTGGTGCTCCCCCGCTCGTCCTGGGGGCGAGTTGAGAGAGCAGGAGCTGGACTTGGTGTTGCCAGGTGGTCGCCTGACCACTGCCAGAAGGGATCCTGGAACACCGGGTCCTGAGCATCTTCTTCTCCCACCTCCAGTGTGACCCTCGACCCTCAAGATAGTTTGTATACATGTTTTTGGTGAATCACAAGTCATGGAAAGAGTGAGCAGAGTAAAACTCTGAAATTGCCCCCTAAGCCGTTCTGATCAGACCCTCGCTAGCTTCTTGTTTGTTTCGTCTGGATTGATGTGGTCTCCCTCAGCCTGGTGCTCGTGGCTTCGGTGCTCTCTCCCCACCTTTCTCTGCTGGGACTTGGTAGAGGGGCAGTTCCATTGAGGCAGTGCTGTCCAGGACAAGCAGGAATGGAACAGTGCCGCAGCCAACCCAGGTTCCACCCCTGAGCACTAAACCAGGAGTCAGTTCTGAGCATGGCCAGTGTGGCCTCCCCAAAATCAAAACCAAGATCAGGCTCAAGTGTATGCTGAGCCTGTCTACCCGGGTGTAGGGTGGGCGCCTGGACACGGCCAGGGCTGACCTCAGCACTGCTCCTGCTACTGCTGGTCCCCCTGTGTCTGTCTCAGGAAGGCCCGCCCCAGTCCCCACTGTGACGCCTGAGTGTAGCCGGTGCAGGGGCTGCCTCTGGCGGGCCAGGCATGAGGGAGCGCGAGGGCAGCTGTGTGTGCCACCTGCTGTGTGCTGCTGTCCTCACCACAGCCTCTCGTTCCAGGGAGAGTTTGTGAATGAGTATGTCGGGAGCTGATTGACGAGGAAGAGTGTATGGCCAGGATCAAACACGCACATGAGAACGACATCACGCACTTCTACATGCTCACCATAGACAAGGTAACTGCGCCGCTCTTTGTGTTGACAGCACTGCCTTATTTCAGACCCTGTGTGTTTTCTCCCACGGGCATAGAACCTTCCAGCA
Source organism: Cryptotis parvus (assembly GCA_021461705.1). Classification (NCBI taxonomy): domain Eukaryota; kingdom Metazoa; phylum Chordata; class Mammalia; order Eulipotyphla; family Soricidae; genus Cryptotis; species Cryptotis parvus. The sequence continues at coordinate 9,502 of JAJIBD010010676.1, read as the reverse complement.
GTTCCTGCTGGGCAATGGAAGAACATCTGGGGCCTTGACTCTGGAATGTGTGAGGCGCACAGAGCTGTCTCAGAGGGCCCGGGGACAGTAGAGCAGAGAGGGGCAGCCACGTCTCTCAGTGGTCTGGTGAAGACACTTGTCTGAAGCCCAGACCTGTGAACCTTCTGGAATGTGGGCAGGCTTGAGGTCTCCCTGGGTTGGGCGAGGCCCCGAAAGACCATGTGGGACATAGGCTGTGGGTCAGGCTTGAAGGCAGGGCAGCACCAAGGACAGTTCTGGACGTCGAGGGCGACATCAGCGTGGCAAGTGCTTGTCCTCTTCCCCCAAGGTGGAAGCGTTTCTGTGAAGGGGACCCTCTCTCAGGGGACATGGGGGGCGTGTGCAGACAAGTGTGTGAGCTTGGCAGAGGGAAGCAGACACGGAGGCGGGGTGCGCCCATGTGTTCATTGTAGGAGTCTCCCCTGGGTTCAGAATAAGGGTTGGCGGGAAGCAGTCGGGCGGGGCACAGGGAAGTGGCTCGGCAGGAAAGGAGACCCTTGGGACAGGGCCCCGGGCTGCCAAAGGGAAAGTGGGGGTGGGAAGCGAGTTGGGGCCGGGAGAGTGGCAGGCGGGTCACAGCCCTCCCAAGGTGTGGGTTATCAGTGTACCCAGGAGGCAGTGGCCAGCAGCCAGAGTGAGGGCCGGCCACTGCAGGTGAAGGGGAGACACGGTGAGTGGGCGCTGGCTTTGAATGTGGAGCCCCAGGGTTCCCCAGCTGTGGGGGGCTCCCAAGGACAGGGCTGGGAAGAGCCGCTGCCCTGCTGGCTGCGAGCCCCAAACTAGCAAGTCAGCCAAAGAGCAGCAGCCGTCGTCGGTAGGCCGAGTTTGAAAGAAAACCAAGGAAGCAGGCTAGAATTAGCTACAATTAGTTCTGGAGGAGGGTGACCCGAAACAACAAAAAAAGTAGTGGGCGGGCAGGGCAGAGGTGGGCCCCAGCAGTCACCCTGACAGGGTAGGGGCAGAGGCTCCGGTGGGCCCCAGGAGTCACCTTGACAGCAGCGGAAGGCAGAGACGCCGTGCCAGGGTCAGCCCTGAACACCCCCGAAAGAGTGTTTCAGGGGTCAAGGTCAAACTCCTCCGCCAGTTTCTGCCAGGCATTCCTGCAGCCACCTCTGACCTGTGGCCCTAAGCACGTGCCCTTTCCCTTTCTCTTCCTCTTGCCCTTCCTCCCCCCTCCCCTGTGGTAGGGCCTGGAGCACTAGGATAGGGGAAGGGTGTTTGCCATGTTTGCCGCAGACCGGGTTCCATCTCTGGCCCCCCCCATATGGTTCCCCAAGCACCACCAGTACAGTGCATAGCCAGGAGTAACCCCGAGCATTAACCCCAGAGCATAACCGGGTGTGACCCCCCACAAAAAAAAAGAAAAAAAGAAAAAGTCCAGTGATGGAAAAGCACACACAAGGCCCTGACTTCAGTTCAGTTAAGTGGCTGGAGTTTTTAAAATAGAAATCTTCAAGATTGGGCCGGAGCAGACAGCACCGCGGGAGGGCGTTTGCTTCGAAGGCGGCTGACCCAGCTTGATTCCCGGCATCCCACATGGTCCCCGAGCAGAGCCAGGAGTGACCTTGAGCACCACTGACTGTCACCCAAAAAGCAAAAAAAAATCTTCAAGATTTAGATTAGATCCAACAACTTGAGTTTGTTGTTGGTTATTTTTTAATTATGTAATAAAAATAAACCACAAAGGTTATAATTTGTATTTAAAAAAAAATAAGGGATGGACTAGGGTAGAGCACATGCCTGAGTTTGGCCCTCGGACAGTGGACAGGCAGGCCGGGAGCCCGGCTCAGTGGTGGACACGGCTTGAGATCTTAGAGAGAGAAAGGAGCGAGCAGGAGACATGAGAGGCAGCGTCCGGGGCCGCAGGTTTTTCCTTCCCTCCCAAGTACTGCCCCTGTGCCACAGTAAAGCCAGTGGGAGGGGCCAGAGCGATAGCCCTGTGGGTAGGGCGTTTGCACGCGCCCGCCTGTGCCGGCCCGGGTTCGATCCCGGCATCCCATATGGTCCCCCGAGCACCACCAGGAGTAATTACTGAGTGCAGAGCCAGGGAGAAACCCCTGAGCATCGCCGGGTGTGACCCAAAAAGCAAAAAAGTAATAATAATAATAATAAAAATAAAGCCAGTGGGAGACGCAGGGGAAAGGCAGAGTCTGGCCGAAGTCGGAGACCCTGGACCAGTGGACCAGAGGGAAGTGGCATACCAGGAGACACAGAAACACGCAAACTGGCCCCGTGTGTTTCAGAGACACTCCGGGTGAACCCCGAGCCCCTGGAGAGGCTGGGGAGGGTGTGGTCTGGGGCTCAGCAGTGGGGAGTATGGGGCCGACGGCTTGCTGTGGGCCAGTGGCAGGGATGCAGTTCTGGTGACCGCTCAGGCAGTCAGAAGCCAAGCACTGCCCTTGCCACAGTCCTGCCTCTGAATTGCCCGAGCAGCTCAGTTCAGAGGGGAGGGCTCTCACAGGAAGAACAGTGAGTGCAGACTCACAACTACGAAACCAGTTTGTTCCTGTGTTCGAGGTTGCGCCTAGACGGTGCCTGGGGGCCATGGGGGTGCCGTGGAGCCCTCTCTCTGCCTGACAGCTACCTGGGCTTGTGGCAGTGAGGCCGCAGGTACAGGTCAGGATGCTGGCCTGTCCGCCCTCATCTGGAGAGCAATCCCCAGCTTCCTCTGGAAGGCGACAGGTCACTGGCACATCCCTGCTGCTAGCCCTGACACCAAGGTCCAGATGGCTCAAGGCCGGGAACTGCGGGCGGTCAGTCACCATCCGAGTCCAGGGAGGGGGTCAGCAGCCCCTGGATGGCCACAGCCGAAGCTCTGTAGATGAGGTGCAGATTCCGGGAAGCTCTGAGGGGAGAGCGAAGGTGTCCAGGAGAGGCTCCTGCTCTGGCCTCCCCTCAAGGTCCCTTCTGTGGGGCAGCCAGTAGTGGCGACCCGACTGGCAGTACTGCTTGGCGGGCACTTCTCCCTCTAGCCAGATACGTCCCACCAGCATCAGGGACGTGGATCAGGTGTCCTCGCTTTGGTGACTGTGGGGCTCTGACCGTGTCCCTGAGTTTGCTCTGGGAATGTCCACATGCTCTTTGCCCATTGTCCACTAGCGCTGGTTTCTCTCTGTTTCCTGTCTGTGATCTCCGATTCTTGCTGACCTTCTCATTTATGGGCATCTGGTGGGCAATTTTGGTCCTTTCAGTACACTGCCCCTCCATGCTCACCAGGGGCTTGGTCCTGGCCAGGTGGTCCTGACCTGCCCTCACGAGCAAGAGAGATTGAACTGGTTTTGGGGGTGCCCTGTCTGAGTGGACATGGGAGACCACGGTTTTCAGTACAACAGTGATTTTCACATCTCAGCATGATGGAAACTCCCCTTTAAAAAGTGGTTATCCATAGCTAGCACATGAGCTCCAGTAAGCAATACACAGTAATTATTCGGGGTATGCTTAGGGTAGGGTCAAACAGTAGCTGCAAACATTAGAAATAATGATGGTCCTGATGTGCACATACAGGAAAGCTTATGACGTCATCAGTACTATTCCTATTTCTACATTGCAACCATCAGTATAGTTAGTGCCAGCTAAGGGGGCCGGGGTGGGGTGGGAAAGGAAGGTCTGTGGTGGTTGTGGGGGCACGGTTGGTGGTGGGTGATGAATGCTTGGCACAACTGTACTGTGAAAAACTTTGTACTTTGTAAATCACGGCGTTTCAATAAAGAAGAAAATAGTAAAAACTCAAAATTAAAAAAAGTGGTCGTTGGGGCGAGGCACGGTGGGTAGGGTGTTTGCCTTGCGCGTGGCCAACTGGTTCAATCCCTGGCACCCCATATGGTCCCCCAAGCACCGACAGTAGTCCAGAAACAAACTGACAGACGTAGACACCTTGTGAAACCCGAGTGTGCTTCCAGGACCGCATCATCGACGCCGGCCCCAAGGGGAACTACTCCCGGTTCATGAATCACAGCTGCCAGCCCAACTGTGAGACGCTCAAGTGGACAGTGAATGGTGACACTCGTGTGGGGCCTGTTTGCCGTGTGTGACATCCCAGCAGGTATGTGGCTGGCGCAGAGATGGTGGTGATTCAGAAGCGTGACTTTGTTTCGCATCTTTCTTATGCAGCAAAATGGAAAAGTTTAGGTCTGAAATAGAGTATTTGCGGGTTCACCGTCTCAGTCCCAACACTGTCAGCAGGCCGTAGCATCATACTGTTTCCTGATGGTATCAGGAATGTCCCGTGCCCTAGGCCCCCTCCCCATTATGCTTTTGGCCCTGAGCTAGGCCAGAGTTGCCAGGTGTGTGTCTCCACAGGAACTGAGCTGACCTTCAACTACAACCTCGACTGTCTGGGGAACGAGAAGACGGTTTGTCGGTGCGGGCGTCCAACTGCAGCGGGTTCCTGGGGACAGGCCAAAGGTAACCTTGGTAACCTTGGTGACCTTGCTGCCGGGCAGGTCCCGGGGCCACAGGGTGCGTGTGCCGGCACCTTGGTCTCCTCTGGGGCACCGGGACTGCAGGTGGGCTTTGCGCTGTCGGGAAAGCGTGCATTGGCAGCTGCTGCTCAGCCAGCGGGCGGATGCTTTTGCTTCTCATTTGTTGGTTCAACTAAAACTCTTCACGGAGAGAAGCAGGACACCCCGTGCCCAGCCAGGCACCGTGTCCTCTCAGGGCCCTGCCTGTGAGTGAGTCGGCAGCAGAGCGGGTTGGGGCTGGTCAGCGACCGTGGCTGCGGGTCTCTCCTGCCCGGAGTGCTGAGCGGGAGAGCAGCCAGGGCCCTGCGGGTGCAGCTTCCAGAGTTTCTCCCAAGTGACGTGTTTTGGCTTCCCTAGACCTCAGCAGCCCTTTCCGCAGAGGAAAAGGGCAAAAGACCAAGAAGAAAGTCAGGCGGCGGCGGACGAAAGGTGATGGCAAGAAGAAGTCGGAGGACGAGTGTTTCCGCTTGTGGCGACGGGGGCCAGCTGGTGCTGTGTGACCGCAAGTTCTGCACCAAGGCCTACCACCTGTCCTGCCTGGGCCTGGGCAAGCGGCCCTTCGGTGGGTAACGGGCTTCACCTGTGCCTGTTCTGTGGGGACGCCCCCTGCCCTCCCCAGGCCCCACGCAGAGGCCATCCTTACCCGGCCCGCCCCAGGCTTGTGCGGCCCACAGCGGCCTAAGAACCTCTGCCTTAGATTCCCCTGACAGTTTCAGTGATCCTCTGATGTGCTAACGGTTTGTCTTATTGCAGGGAAGTGGGAATGCCCCTGGCATCACTGTGACGTCTGTGGCAAACCGTCGACTTCTTTTTGCCACTTTTGCCCCAACTCGCTTTGCAAGGAGCACCAGGACGGACAGCCTTCGTCTGTACCCAGGACGGGCGCTCATACTGCTGTGAGCATGACTTGGGGACAGACGCCGGGCCGAGGTGCCAAGACTGAAAAACCCTTTTCAGAGCCCGTGAAGGCCAAGGGGAAGAGGAAGAAAAGGCGGTGTTGGGCGGAGAGTCACCGAGGGCAAATAGCGCCTGGCAGTGGCTGGGCCCATCAGGGGTAGGGTGGGCGGCCCTCCCGCGCCTTGTGGGCAGAGGCCCAGCTCCAAGCCGCCATGGTGGGTGGACAGTCCTCCCTGGGGGCCTCCCCACCACTGAGCCATCGTTTGCAGCAGCTGCTGCTTCTGCACTGAAGCCCCGTCTGAGCCGCGTGGTTGTTGACATTCCAGCACGGAGAAGCCCGGCTGGACGGCGTCCCTGGGACACCTGAAGCCCTGCGCCTCCTGCCCTCCTCGAGATCCAGGCCATGCCTGCGAGTGGACTGGCGAAAGGTTTGCTCTCGCCCCAGAGTGTAGCTCGTGTTTCTCCCTCGGTGGTCACTGTTCTCTCCCATCCCGCCTCAGGCAGCACTGGGGGCCGCCTGGGGGCCCTGCCTCGCACTCTGCACTCCTTGGGTACTCTGTTCAGCTCTTAGGAAACAGCTGTCTTTGTGCTAATGTGACACCCGCCAGCAGGCGCTGACTGTTCTGCTTTCCTCAGTGCAGCTGCCCCGGCACCTCCCTCCTGACCTGCGGGAGGTGTGGCCCAACTGCTCTGTGGAGGGAGGTTAAGCTTCTCCCTTTGGCTTTTCTTTTCCCGTTTCTGCTTTTTATTCCCAGTATATTCTTGCTATACTTCAGAGATGCCCCCAATAGATTGTGTGCGTTGATGTGACCCCCAAGTTTTCCAAGTAAAAGTAGGGGACCAGTGGAAGTGCGCCCCTTGGGGGCAGTGACCTCCTCAGTTTCAGGTCTGCCTTGTGGCAGCAGGTGCCCCGCTTGGTGACCAGTGTCTGGGGAAGGTGCAGGGCCAAGGAGGCCCAGAGCTTAGAACTTCATCTTTCAAGGCCATTTCTCCTGTTTGGGCCCTCCTGGGAGAAATGGCCCCACATGGGCCCAGGCCCCCATGCAACGAAACTTCCAAGGACTGTCTGTGGAAGATGTGACTTTCTGTGGGTACTGGCCTCAGGAGAGCAGGTGCCCCCTTGGACCCCCCACCCCACGCTGTGAGCACTGTGGCAGGTGCTTTTTTGTTTTTAAGTAACGCAGGCGCCTCCTGCACACGTTTACAGCTCTTCTGTTGCCACGTCTCCTGGCATTCCTCATGCTCTGCTTTAACGGCAGGACGCAAGTCCTGGTCCTGACTTCTGTGGCTCTGGGACGTGCACTCTGAGGTAGTGGTTAGGTGTACCGGATTGAGGCTCCCTGGGTCACTCCCAGGTTCCACGCTCCCCAAGAACTGCCCTCCCACCGCGTGTTCCCAGTGAGAGTGACCATCAGACGCCGAGGGCAGGCAAGCTGAGCCTGGCTGGCATGGCGGCCGTGGAGTTGTAAATACCAACTCGAGCTCGGTTCTGGTGCTAGGCCTGACTGGTCTATGGCCTGGACCAGCTGCAAACCAGGGTCGCCTGGGTCTGAACACCAGGACGGGTGTGGCGTGCACTTTGGGGAACAGCGTAACTTATTTTTGTATGACAGTAAGATCTTGTGATTTTGTCACTATGGTATTTGTTTCTCAAGTATGAAATACTGGAAAAATTCTGAATGTGGCTTCTTTCCAGATGACACTAACATTGGGGAACTGTCTGGCTCAGGACTGTGGGGAACTCTGCCTTTTTGGTGGATGGGGCGCTTTTCCTTTGTCATGCATGAGACACGGCACCGCCCCACCCCGTCCATCTGAAGGCTCGGCAACCCACCAGGTGCCCAGGATCCACTTTCCAGAACCAGCATGTTTTTAGGGTGCCAGACAAGCCCGTTTCAGGTCACTGCAAATGACTGAGTTGCCAAATCCTTGATGCTAACCAGAAGTGTAGTGTTCGGTGAACGTTTAGTCCTAGAGTAAACGCTGTGTCACAGGGCCTGAACTTGCCTGTGAGGCTGGTGCTTCAGGCCACCAGGGGGCACTGCGCGCTCATCGGTGCCAAGAGTCAACTTGAAATTCATTTGGGGGAACATACTGAAATGTAGATTTGAGAATTGCCAGTTGGGGAAACTAGCGTTGAAAGTGGTTAAGTTGTGTTTGGAAAATTGTGTCTGAGTATTTTTGTATTAAAACGTTTTAAAGGCCTTTCTTAAGCTTTCATGTGGGATTTATTTGGACGTTTGGGCTTTCGTGTCAGTGAGTCCACATTGAAGGGCTCCTGCCAGGAAACGCTTCTGAGCTGAGGAAAACATCTGGGAATAGAGTTTGGTTCCAAATCCCCACTACCCCAGGAGGGGCCAGAATGGGGCCCAGAACACAGCCCCGGGGCTTACTTCACAGAACCCTGCAGGTGGTGAGTGCCCCTCGGACTCCAGGATGACACCTTCCCTGCGGAATTTAAGGGAAAATGTTTAAAAAGTAAAACGTCTTCAGAGGCTGAGAGTCACTACTAAGTTGCATAACATTTTTGGTTAACATTCAAAAATGTGTATTGAATCCAAAAAGGTGTCTTAAATCACACAAAAGGTAACCCATATTAAAATTTTAAAAAACCGAGTCCAAAATACCCCACACCCACGTGACGCTGACGGAAGTCCAGGCCCGGCCCTAGGACACATTAGCCATGGGCTTATACTTCTTGAAGCGTGTCCACTGGCCCGTGGCATAGTTCATCTCAAACACGGTGTCCACCAGCATGGTGGTGCTGCCCTGGCCGTCCGACTTGGGCAGGTCCTCCGTGTGCTCACTCAGCTTGATCTGGATCACGTCACCCTGCTCCTGGCACGGGTTCTCTGCAGAAGGCAGGGGCTGCTGTGCAGGTGCTGGGCGCTGGGCCCTGATCCCACCCCACGGGCAGCCTCGGAGACCCACCTCTGGAGCCAGCCATGAAGCCCAGGATAAGCGCCTTCTCGGGCCGTGTGACCTTGTTGGCGGTCTTGAACATCTCCTGTGCCGCGAACATCTGCTCTCTCTGTAGGTTTCAGAAGTGGGGACACGGCCCCTCAGACTCCCTCAGCCTGCAGCCCACGCCACCCCGCCCTCCCCCACACACACCTACCGTGAGGGACAGGTTCTTCTTGAGCTGCTGCTGTGGGGCGGCTGGTTCTGTGGGGCTGCCGTGGCCACAGGGGGCGTTAGGGGGTGCCTGCGCAGCAGCTGGGGTGGTGGGGGTCAAGGGCGATGTGGGGGTTGTAGGGGAAGGGGTGGGCGTGGCGGGGCCCAGAGTGCTGTTGTACAGGGGCGCCCTCTGCTTGAACTGTGCAGGCAGTGCCGGACTCGGGGTGCTGGGCTCCTCGGGGGCCGACTGGCCTGCAGGCTGGCTTCCCGGGAAGATGAGGCTGCGGGCAGTGAGGGCCAGTGAGGAACCCGACTTCTGACCCCATCCTCAGCTCCCTCCCAGCACACTGTTTCTCACTGACCAGGTGGGGTCTCGGAGCTGGCAATATAGGACGACGCTGGCACCACGCTGGGTGTGGCTGGCAAGTAGCTCATGGAAGGCAGTGCGGGCTCACTGCTCAGAGACCCAAGTTTCTGGAAGACAGAGTTCTGGGACTCCAGCAAGAGGCTGGGGTGGGGTCTGGGTGGGCACCTCCCCTGTGGCCCGCAGGGGGCCTTTCTCACCACAGAAGCGTCTGACACACAGCCCACCAGTGGCCAGGGGTCACTGCCTGGACACTAGGTGTGTGCCGCAACAGGCCCCACCTACCTGCGTCGACACCAGGCCGGCCGCATAGTCGGGTAGCATTCTCGACGACGGTCTCTTCCTTGGCCGGTTTCTCCACAACCTCTGTGTCTGCGGACAGAGCAGGGCCCTTGGGGGTGCGCCGGCCAGAACAACACCCCTGCAGGCTAGGCTGCCCCCACCCCACCAGGCCACGCACCTAACGTCTTCCGCCGCCTCTTGGCTTCCCTGCCGGCACCAACCATGTCAAGCTCCGAGATGTCAAGCAGCTGCAACGACAGAAACTCCTCAGCGGCAGCAGGCACCAGGCTGCGGGGCGGGGCTCAGGGGCCATGCCCACCTTCACGCCTCTCCTTCCGCAGGG